>CM042684.1:476685649-476975055 GCA_023614405.1 Avena insularis
ACCCACCCACCCCTGTCTCGGTTCCCGTCGACTTCAACGACGGATCAGATCTCATCATCGGGAGCTTTCACTTTCGCGTGGAGGAACCCGAAGAAACTGCCCTAACAACCCCAATTTTGTCGGGTCTATCGAGAACAACAACAGCACCCATGATGATACCTTCATCTTCTATCGGCTCATCTAAAGAAGCCACACCTCAACCGGCAAACGATGAAGAAAACTCCAGAAACTCCACAGATCTAGGGGATCTAGCCGATCTATACGATGGTCTCTTTTTCGGGTCAGATGCCTAGTTAACGCCACCTCGTGGCTCAAGCCCAGCAAACATTAAACCCGAGGACAGCGACAAAGACATCGACTTTGGCATCAGGATGGCCGAAATATATCCAGAGTAGAACCCACAGGATCTCACGGACAGTGTCTCTTGTGGATCCAATAAAAATAGCAGCAACCCGTACCTAACACATCACCAAGTGTGCATGATCATCGGCAAACAACAACACCGTGCGACTCCAATGGTAACCCACTCCTTGACCCTAACGATATTTTATCAGGTGATGATGCAAAAAATCACGAAAACGGAGGAGACCCATCCAATAATCATGTTGTACAAGGAAGAGAAGGAGCACGCGATGACGAACACTTGGCCCTTTGGTTATCAGTAGAAACATGGCAAAGAGCAAGGGACGCAGTCTTGGGTGTAGTCCCCATGAAGGCGAAAGCCACACGCGAGGACCTGATGGCATACCAGTACCTGCTTCACCACAAAAAGAGGGATTTGCTGAGGATGCAGAGACAACTCGACGAAAGAAAAAGGTTAGCCAACGAATCTAGCATACAACAAGCATAACTAAGCTCCACCAACGGATGTAACAGCGTAACCGGAAGCGTACCACAGAGAGGAACCTCGGAGTTCCAGAACATCCCAGAAGCTAAAAGAAACAAGCTGACCCGGGATCTGGAACTGTCCTTCATGTTAGCAGACCCGACATGGCACATCAAAGCAAAGACAGCGCAAGCCTCAATTGTCGCTTCTCAGACTTACCTACTGATAGCTATGACATTCGACATATTTTTTATGGTTTTTTTTATAGTTTTCTTATGGATTTGATCGTTTTCTAGCTTTACCTAATGCTAATACTTCGGTAGCAAAGAAAACTTGATTTTTAATGTGTGTTTTAGGTTCTGAACGTCAACAGAAGGTTTTAACAAGAGAAACACAATATTCAAGTGAAAACAAGCAAGTCTCTTTTTGGAAGTAATCGAGGGAGGCATACAAAGGCTTTAACAAGCAACTATACCGCGGGAATATTTTCTGGCTGTATAGTTCCCGCCGTATAGCTGCTGCCGTCTCTATCTTGTCAAAAGGTACAACTTCTGTGAAGAGGCCAGACACGAAATCATAACACAGCAGCCGCCATCCCATCCATAAAGGAGAAGGAAGAGATCCGGAGAACAAGGGGGAGACGTTCTTCATCTCGCTCCACGATCTTCGACCTCCTAGACATCACACCCTCATAGCCATTACTTGTACTTGAGAGAGAGAGAGAGATCTTCACCTTGCAAGATTAGGGTTTGAGATTGTTTCTTCCTTTCTTGAATTGTGTTGGATTACTTTTCTATTCTTATTGTGGATCTCCACGGTAATATCGAGAAGAACTCCCTTTATTTAATTATACCAATGATGCTTTCTTCTCTCATGTGTGAGTAAGTTCCTTGGGCGTGGGAGATGTAAGGGATTGGTGAGATGTGATGTGCCTCCATATATTTTCCATTTGTTTGTGATTGATTCTAATTACTATATTATGTGTGCTTGACTATCTGTGGGATTCCTAATGCTTGTTGTCTAATTAAGGGCCCAGACAACATGATGCTTTGTTCTACATAGATAGGATCTTATTCGCTAGTAAACCGGCGACCCTCGAGTGACACGGGGATATCAATGGAAAACTAGTTGACTCGAGGATAACGAGGAACCACTGTGCTTATTGCATTAGTCCGATCCAAGGAGCTTAATTGCTAAGCAACCTGAAGGATCTTAATCGTCTAGTGTCTGACCATGGTTTTGGTAACATACTAGTTGGATTATTGAAGTTGGGACAAAATCTACCAAGAGGTGTTACTATTAAAAAATGGTCTCCCTAGGAGACAAAGGGTCTACACGCTCTAGAAGGACCTATTTACCAGATTATTTTGAGCACGAGCCTATTCAAAGGCGCGAAGAAATTATTGAACAACTTTTAAGATTAGACAAGTTGAAGTTGAAAACTTGAGTGTTATTATGGAAATCATGTCTATTTATAGGACAACTCCCAAGAATCCTGAGAAAACTCTCAGAGAATATAGTGCTCCAAACTCTGCTTTCATTAAACAACCAATATAATTTTCTAACCCTAGAGTTAGAGAATATCGATTTGATGGTGGAATTATTAAAATTTTGCAGGAAAAAGCTTTTAGTGGAAGGGAAGATGAAGATCCAGGAAGACATATTAGAGAGTCTGATGATTTGATGACAACACTTGGACCAAAAGGTTTGCCGAGAGACTTCTCTCGTCTAAATTTTTTCGCTGGTCTCTTAAAGGTAAATCTCTAGACTGGTTATATACTCGCCCTCACCATTACATTAAATGTTGGGAAAACTGTATTGTCAAATTCATAAACAGGTTTAATCCTTTTAAAAAGGTAACTGAAACTAGAAAGAATATAGGCAACTTTAGTCAGAACATGGGAAAAAACTACCCACAAGCCTAGGATAGATTCTTTGGAATGATCAATAGAATTCCTAATCATGGCTATTTTGAATCAACTATTTGCCATTTATTTTACCACGGTCTTAATACTCAAAGCAGAGAGTTGCTCGACTTATCAGCAAGAGGATCGATTAATACTTTAACTGTTAAAGAATGTTTGGAATTAATGTCTACTAGGGCTAAGAATGATTCTATATACAATCCTGATTTCAACACTAAGTTGGAAAAATGGATGCTTCGTATAAATCCTGATCTTATGCCTAAAGTACGCAAAACAATGAAAGAAAAAGGTATACCTTCTGAACTTGTTAAGGAAAACAAAGTATACTTGTTACAAGTTTTTACTGAAGAAGATGAAACTAGAAAAGTTTTTCAAGAATTAAAACATCGACAAGCAAAATCTCATATTAACCTACATAAGCATTTTCAAAAACATAAAAATATTTTGGCAGAACTCACGGAAAATTATGATGAGATTGGCCAAGAAATAAAATTATTTCACAACTATCTTAGTATGATTGAAACCCAATGCAAACAAATAGCATCTGGTTATCAAATTTTTCTTCGAGATGATATAGATATTCTTGTTTCTACTAATGTTTTTACAAGAAGAGGTGTAGTTGTTACAGGACCATTAGGACCACCAGAATATGAAGCTGAAAAAGAGCAAAAGGAAAAAAGGCTTGCTCAAAGCAAGCCAAGAAGACGATACACTGGTGGATCCTCAAGATGAAACTGCTCAAGAAACACAAGATCAAACCAAGGAGGACCAAAATGATGCACAGGATGACCATTATGACTCTGATGCAGAGACGGTTGATCCAAGAGAAGAAAAATAGACAAGCAATGCAAATGAAGTTGTTGTAGTAGAAAAGAAGAAAAGTGACAAGCAACAACAAAATAAAGCAACAAAAGAGTCTGATCCCCCACAAAAGGTAAAAGACAAAAATAAGAAAGGTGAGCAAAAGCTTCCTTATCCAGGTCGAAAAAAGAAAGCACCGGATTAGGTAATCTATGATTCTTTCAAAAAGGCACTTGGTGATCTTCGTCTAGAAATTCCATTTGCAGATGCAATAAAAGTTCCCACCTATTATAAATTCTTCCGTGATATTCTTAGTAGAAAGAAAGAAATAACTGAAACCGTTGCCATGGTAACTAGTTATCCCGCTAATAGGAAGCTATTGTCTAAATCGGGAGATCCCGGAATACCAACTATTTCATGCTCAATTGGCAAAACTGATATTCACAATGCCTTGTGTGATTTAGGTGCGGGAGTTAGTGTAATGCCATATTCCCTCTATAAAAGGTTAGGTTTAGGGGAGTATTCCCCTACTACTATCACTTTCCAGATGGCTGACAAGTCCACTAAACAACCCATTGGTATGATTGAGGATGTTCTACTTAGAATAGATGAGCATGTTATTCCCATTGGTTTTATTATTCTTGAAATGCCAGAGGATGAAAAATTATCCATAATACTTGGAAGACCTTTCCTTAATACTATAGGAGCATCAGTTGATTGTGCTAGGGGAAAAATAATCTTCAATGTTTATGATTCTGAAATCATCCGGTATTTTCCAAAGAAGCTAGAAGCAGGAGAATGATGTATTCCACCAGCAAAACGAGTTCATGTGGTAAGTGCCTTTTATAAGGGGAAAACCAAGGTAAGAGTTCGAGAACAAAGAAGGGGTTAAGTTATTCAACAATACTTAATAAAATTCTTAATGTGAGTTAACCCATCACATTAATAAAATAAACTAAAGAATAAAGTGTTCATCGCATTCCTACAACTTTTTCACAGACATTCTTGTGAAAGCGCGCCCTTGAAGATGTAGCTGTTAAAAAGTAGTAGAAATATCGATTGAACAAGTGTAGAATAAGTATAAAAATAAAAGTTTGAGTTTTATCTACAAAAACTAGCTTAATCATTTTTGTCCAGATCAAAAAGTGAACCTCTAGTTGAGGAGAAGATATGTAGAGCTAGAAATCATGCTCTATACATGCTGTTTTTGGTTGATAATTTCAACTGTCATTTTTCTGTCAAAAACAAGGTGTTTCACTAAGTTTCAGGATAAGAAGGTATTCTCGAAGAAATACAATTATTTTGATGAGTACTGAAGGTTTAACGACCAACTATACAGCGGGAATAAAAATTCCGGCCGTATAGTTTGGCTGTATAGATATCTTTGCCATCAACAAATTTTCTTGCGTAGGCACAGATGATTTTATGACCAACTATACGGCGGGAATCAAAATTCTGGCCATATAGCTTCGGTCATATAGATATCGATGCCTTCGTACAATTTCCTTCCAAAGGTACTGATGGTTTAATGACCAACTATACGTATGGAATAAAAATTCTAGCCGTATAGTCCGGTCGTATAGATATCGATGCCTGTTTTAGAAAATTTATCTCAAGGGTACAGGCGGTTTGACTACCAACTATACGGCGGAATCATTATGATCCAGCCGTATAGTTGCGTCAGTATAGCTGTGTTCTGCATAAACAAACCCTAATTGGCGGCGCCGCCGCAACTATACGAAGGGAACTACATATCCCGCCCATATAGTTGCGGCCGTATAGTTCGGCGTGACCTCATAATCACGTCGGGGCGGCTAGGTTTCATCTCCTTCCTTACTTTTTCTCTCATATTCTCTCTCCAAACCGCTCAAAACCTACCTAGAACTCTTGATTCTTTGCGGATTTTGTTCGTTTGAGTGGGGGAATCAACTGATCGGTATGTTTCTCTCCCTATCCATGCTTTATTTTCAGATTTCCATGGTTGAAACTCTCACATTGATCTAGTGGATGAACTCAAGCTTATTTTGTTTTTCCTCTTAATTTCTCATGTTAGGGTTAAATTTTTCCACGTAGAATCGTTCGTATATCATGTAGAAACTATATGCCTAAGGTTTCATGGTGAAAATTTTCAATGCATCAAGATGAACAAAATTGGTAGCATTTTTCACAAGGGCAAGCGCTGGCGTGGCGAGAGTTCGGGGCACCAGGCCAAGCTCAACCCCAAGCTAGCCATAGCTTCATCAAGGAGGATGATGCCCACATGTTGGGCCGATGATAGCTTTCTCACCATGATAGGGTTGAGGGTGGACTTTGAACTCATGTGTGCAAATTCAAGACTTGCAGTACTCGCCTATGCAAGCCATAATACCTGTGCCGAGCTCACCTATGAGTTCCTTGCCTCCTTCTACGATGACCATAGGGAGAAAGGTAATGCATGCACAGTAAGCTTCACCATGAACCATCGGCATTATGAAATATCTTTTGAACAATTTTGTAATGCTTTCGGCTTCCCTCACGATGGGGAGTCAACTGTTACTAACCTATACAGCGTCACAAGTTGAGAAACTTGGGAGGTTGTTTCTGTTAATGGTGGCAGTGATTTCTACCAGAAGATGTCCACCATTCAGAACCCAACAATTCTCTACTACGCCTTGTTCCTCGCCAACACACTGCTGGGAAGAGGAGATACCGGTTCCATGGCTAATGCGGACATGTCAATGATCACCAAGGTACTCTTCCCTAATGCACCGCACAGTCCCAATCCCGAGGCTCTACTCATCTAGCACTCCCGTCACCAGAGCAACAAGACGAAAGGTGACATTCGCATTGGTGGATTGGTAACCCACCTTGCTCATCGATTAAACATTATCTTTCATGTGATGCAACCTGTTGATGGCTCCAAACTTATGGATGTAAAATATTTGACTGCTTGTGGTTTCCTCAGTGTTTACCGAGCTAACAGGAGGTTCTGAGCATATCAGTTTGGTTATCCAGGTGATACACTGGTTGAGCAGGTTCTGTTTCCCTATCCCCAAGCCTTCTCGATTGTGGAGAAGGACACTTGGATCCTCACCAAGGATCAGGTGGTGGAGATCATAGCTGAACTCCAGCCTGATCAAGAGGAAGATGAAGAAGGAGAGCATCAGGATGAGGATGAACAGGAGCAGGAGCAGGAGCAGGAGCAGGAATACAACCCTGCTTGGGAAGGATAGCAGCAGTAGCAGGGGGACCCTGGGACCCATGGATCAATCAGCCACAGCAGGGGTTTAACTACGTCCCCTATCAAGAATTTCAGCGGCTCAACCAACGTGTTGGGGAGATTGACCACACTCTACAAGGAGTGAATGAAGATGTGAGTGCTTTAACTCTCAGTCACTTCATGACCAACTTCCCCAAATACTACCAGCAGTATCTGCACCAGCCGTTGAATGATGGCAACAACTGAGCCTGGCAATAGCCTAAGCTTGGGGGAGGTTTGACAACCTCCAAACCTTGCATTCATATTTTTATTTCCTCTTTTGATTTATTTTACTTCTTCAAAATTGCAATGAACTTGGTTAAAAATATTTCCTACATTTTTACAACAAGAAAAAGCAACCAAAATATGACTTGAGTCCATGTTTAGCCCAAAGGATTTGATTATAGAACTACTCCATCCCATTTGAGCTTAATGTAAATAGACTCGATGGCACCCTAGAATGAAATTGTCTGATAAAATGGATGCTTCGAAGTAGTAGAGATTATGCCACTGCGTTTGCTAATAATTACCATAAGATATTGCTTTACGCGTGCCATTACAACACTATCATGCTCCATGGGGAACTATTAACTCCGCTGGCCAACGAACGATCTAAATGTGGGAAACCACTTGATTTCGGCTATTGAGTTATGTAAACGTCTGTAGCAGCAATGATATGACGGGTAAAATTTTAGTATCCTCAGGGTTTCACGTTCCAAGTGAAGTTGTAGTACTCCTCTGACCCACTGTTGCTCAACAATTATTTATTGGCATGGTCACGAGTGCACAACACAGTCCCAATTAACATGTTAAAAATAGTGGCATGATTTGTCTATGAAAGAGCTGAAGTTTTTGAAAGGCAAGGAAAGGAAAAAGCTGCTTTGAGAGTCTAGAAATTTTGACATAGGAATAGATGAGTTGTTCTTAAATTGAGTGTTTTTGGTGCCAACTTGAGTACTCTTAATTTATTAAAGAAATAAGAGCAAAAAGTTTTCATCTCTCAACAAAGAGAGACACCAAAAGAATTTGTCTCACTTTCCTAGCTAAACTTTTGACACTTGATCGGGCATTTGATTTATTTGCTAGCAAGATATACATGGTTAGGAAGTGGACTCAGTGAAATCTTGTGAATACTTGTATGATCATGTTTAAGATTGCAGGAATTGTGAAGAAAAGAATTTGACACCAATTCAAGCTTGTAAGTTCTTTTATTTCAGTCTTGAATCTCCGCTATTCTTCCTTATTTTCTTGTCACTCGAGGGCGAGCAACATCTAATCTTGGGGGAGTTGATAGCTGTGAGATTCGACATATTTTTGATGGTTTTTATTGATAGTTTTCTTCTGGATTTGATCGTTTTCTAGCTTTACCTAATGCTAATACTTCAGTAGCAAAGAAAACTTGGTTTTTATTGTGTGTTTCAGGTTCTGAACGTCAACATAAGATTTTAACAAGAGAAACGCAATATTTAGGAGAAAACAAGCATGTCTCTTTTTGGAAGGAATCGAGGGAGTCATACTGAGGCTTTAACGAGCAACTATACGGCAGGAATATTTTTCCAGCCGTATAGTTCCCGCCGTATAGCTGTCGCCGCCTCCGTCCTGTCAAAAGGGACAACTTACATGAAGAGGCCAGACGCGAAATCATAACACAGCAGTCACCATTCCATCCAGAAAAGAGAAAGAAGATATCCGGAGAAGAAGGGGGAGACGTTCTTCATCTTGCTCCACGATCTTCGACCTCGTAGCCATCACACCCTCATAGCCATTACTTGTACTAGAGAGAGAGAGATCTTCACCTTGCAAGATTAGGGTTTGAGATTGTTTCTTCCTATCTTAAATTGTGTTGGATTACTTTTCTATTCTTATTGTGGATCTCCACGGTAATATCGAGAAGAACTCTCTTTATTTAATTATATCAAGGATGCTTTCTTATCTCATGTGTGAGTAAGTTCCTTGGGCGTGGGAGATGTAAGGGATTGGTGAGATGTGATGTGCATTCATATATTTTCCATTAGTTTGTGATTGATTCTAGTTACTATATTATGTGTGCTTGACTATCTGTGGGATGCCAAATGCTTGTTGTCCAATTCAGGGCCCAGACAACATGATGCTTTGTTCTACATAGATAGGATCTTATTCGCTAGCAGACCGACAACCCTCGAGTGACACGGGGATATCAATGGAAAACTAGTTGACTCAGGGATAACGAGGAACCACTGTGCTTATTGCATTAGTCCGATCCAAGGAGCTTAATTGCTAAGTAACCTGAAGGATCTTAATCGTCTAGTGTCTGACCATGGTTTTGGTAACAGACTAGTAGGATTATTGAAGTTGGGATGAAATCTACCAAGAGGAGTTCCTACTAATTATGGGTTGCTCGCCTACACATATACTTATAAGATTACAATTGTTACACTTATCATTCGTCCACCTGGCACAGTCACTATCGTCATCTACAGAAAACAACAAACAACCGAATTGTTCTTTAATTTTATGATTTTTATTACTGAAGTTTACATTTTAATTTTATTTAAATACATCCAGTTTAATCCGAATTTCATTCTTATTTCCACACTTGTAGTCAATTCATCCGAAGACCTATGACAACTTTGAGTGTGATAGAGACTTCACTCATAAACACTTACCTTTGGGTTCCCTGTGGGATCGATATCTATACTTTGAAACTATTTACAAACAATCTGTGCACTTGCAAACATCACCTACTCACAGCTCAACCTGCACCCGATGACCCTGGGGCGGCCCTCCGTCGCTCCACTCTTATGAACCTCAGCATGGTAGGGGAATCCTTGCACAGGGTGAGCAGGGAACTTCAAGGCAACTCAATAAATCACCACACTGTCGCAGTAGCCCTTGGCACGTGGGACACATCTGACGATCACGGTCACCACATTGGGTGCAATTCACAAACTCCGAACCAAGAGACGATGCAAGAAATGACATTACACAACGCAGAATCGATAGGTCAAGGGAAGAGCACAACAACCGAAGGTATTACAATGGCAAAAGCAAGGATGAATATGAACTGTGCAGGGCTAGTTGCTTTACCCAGCGGGTTCACAAAACCTCGGTACCTAAGGACTTCAAACTTCCTCAAGATCACCAAAAGTACGACGATCTCTAGGAACCCGAGGCTTGGTTAGCAGACTACCTGGCAACCATAAAACTTCAAGGTGACTCCAAGGAAACCACAATGCAAAGTCTGCAGGTACACTTAAGCGGCGCTTCCCGCTCATGGCTCAAGAAGCTACCCGAAGAATCCATCTCTAGCTGGAATGAACTCGAAGATAAGTTCATCCGAAACTTCACATCCACGTTTAAGCAACCCGCATGTTTGGAGAAACTATGAGCGTGCAAATAGAAACCTAAGGATATGATACAAGCATTTATTCAGTGGTGGAACATCATCAAAAATTCAGCCGAAACCATATCTGATGAAAGGGAAATCGACACATTCAACAACGGCCTCCGCCGAAGAGAATTCATTGAGGAACTAGAGCAGGTCAAGCCCAAAATAATCTCGCAATTAATGGACACAGAAAATCGTTGGGCAGCTGGCGAGTATGCAATGAACAACAAGCGAGGATGCTCACCTGTAGAAGATCGGGACATGTACAATAACGATAGGAGAAGACGCAGCAACGACGAGTATGGAGGGCTATGTCACGGCTGGCTTTTCAGGGGAGAACAACTAATGAAATGACAGTCGTAGCGGTGGGTACTGCAGCAGCAGAGAAGACGCTGGTGGAAGCCAATCCGTACAACGGTACCAACCAAGGGCTCGGGAGCCCCCAATGTTTCCACTACAGATGCTAGAAGGACCTTACAATATGTATTTTTATGTTGACTCTACAGGAAGGAGGCAATCGAACCATCTCAGGAAGGACTGCCACACTTTCATAGAAATGCAAAAGGTATGCAATGCAAAGGCAACCACAACAGAGAACCAAGGATACGCCACCGCACCTGGAACCCTTGCTCTTGGCGCACCGCCGCCACCTCTAGTACAACCACCAGCAGGGCAACCACAACCCGCAATGAACATGAACCAGGAAGATGAGTATCCAAGGTCTAGAGGCACAATGTCTATGATCCAGAAAGGGCGCCCATCCAACAGGGTCCAAAAGCTAATCACACGACAAGTTAACATGGCGGAAACAGTGCCACCACCTACACCCAAATATCTTCATTGGTTAGAGCAAGAAAGCACATTTAGCAGAGACGATCACCCACTTCAGGTCCTACGACCAGGACATTCAACTCTGATTGTGGAAGCCCAAATTGGCGGGTTCGACATGAGTAAAGTTTTCTTGGATGCAGGCAGCAACATCATTCTAATCTATGCCAAAACCCTACGAGCAATGAATTGGTCCTTAGCAAACCTGGCATCTATGGACACGACTTTCCACAGAATAGTCCGAGGCAAAGCCGAAATTCCTCTAGGCAAAGTCTATCTTGACGTAGTTTTTGGATCAAGGAACAACTTTAGACATGAAAAACTCAAGTTTGAAGTCATGGATTGGCCATCGCATTACCATGTGATCCTGGGATGCCCAGCTTTCGCCAGATTTATGGTAGTACCTCACTATGCATACGTAGTATTAAAAGTGCCAGCATCCAATGGAATCATAACCGTGAGAGGAATTTTCACTCACTCCGATAATTGTGACCAGGAATTCAACAAAATATATGAATCTTTCAGGATGGAAACAGAATTCGCCCAGCTGAAAATTGCAGATATAGAGCTGCTACCTGAAGGACACGTCTCCATCGACCAAACTCTAGAAAACCAGGTCTACCGCACAAACCCAAAGGAAACCTATTCGGCCTCCAACATTAGTCCCGCATAGGAAAGCATGCTCGTCGGTTTCCCCCGTGAGAATTGGGAGATTTTTTCAGAGTCAACCAACATATAGGAAATCCCCAAGGAACACGACGAGCACCTATTCAAACCACATCCAACCGCAAAAATATGATCCACCCAACATGTCACGGAACCAACAACCCAGGGCATTGTACAAAAGATCCATCGCCTCACCAACTCATGGTACATCACAGAAATAACAAGAGCAACGTGGGTGGCCAACCCAGTACTCACCCTGAAGAAAATCACGGGACAACGCATGTACATCGACTTCGTCACCCGAAGCAACCACGCAGGACACACGCCTTTCTATCTGGTCCACGACGCAGAAGCCGCGCTTCTAGTAGGGAGGCTAGAAAGACCCCCTTGAATCACCACGGTCAAAGAGAACACGCGAAGATAGCAAGGAAGTACCTCAAGCTAGGAAGTGCATATGTTAGGATTTTTACTCTTATGTATTTTATATTCAATAAGGCCAACGGCCAGGCGACAACGCCAAAACATGTACCTCCTATGATTCAACGTTAAATAAAGATAAGTTCCCAAAAAATGAGTCTCGGTCCTTTTTTATTCGCTTTAATTCATCAACCCGACACTCGTGGGCTATATCAACTGACAACCGATCAAAAATATCCACCCAACACCTGGGGGCCTCGCCAAATATAGCATACCAATTTTTTTGGCTTCAACACAACACGCTCTAGCCTGAATAGCTGACTTGGCCCTAGGGCATCAGGAAAACGAAAGGGTCTCGCGTAATTTACAACTTTCGTATCAGCTATTAAATTTGGTCAAAACAAAGGAATCATATATTTATCAACTTTCGTATCAGCTCTGGCCTGATGATGACCCACAAGTATAGGGGGTGTATCACAGTATTTTCGATAAGTAAGAGTGTCGAACCCAACGAGGAGCAGAAGGTGCTGGCTAGTGGTATGGATCAGGAATTCTCTACAAATACTTAGCAAACGGATTTTTAGGGGTTTTCTATAAAGCAAGTAAACAAAGTACGAGTAAATAAAAGACAGTAGGAATAAATGCAGCAAGTGGCCCAATCCTTTATGCAACAAAGGACAAGCCGGATGTATTTCTATAGATGACCAAACGTTCTCGAGGACACATGGGAAGACTGTCAAGTGCTTTCGCTTCATATAGTCGATTAATCTTCTTTAGCTTGCTAAGTGTTGTGTGGGTGAACCTGTGCTAATGTACCGCCCCATCCAAGACTTAATACATACTTGTGATTATACCCCTTGCAAACATCCGTAAGTACAAGAAAGTAATTAAGGTAGAAACCTAACCACAGCTTTAAACTCTAAGACCCTTACATCCCTTGTGCAATGGTTTCCTAACGGGGGTTCAGATTTCTGTCACTCCGGCAACCCCTACAATTAGTAGCCAAATACACAATGCATTCCCCTAGGCCCATATAGGTGAAGTGTCATGTAGTCGACGTTCACGTGACACCACTAGAAGAAGTACACCACAACTTAAATAACAATCTATTGAATCTTTCTCAACGCAATTCCACTACTAACAACAAGACTTCTCCCATGTCCTCAAGAACAAAACGAACTACTCACAAGACATCATATGGATCATGATCAGAGATGGAATAATGATGTATAACAATCTGAACATAAACAATAATTCAATGGTTCACTCAATAGCATCAACTACAAAGAGTAATCAACACCGGGAAAGTTTCCCCTATGAACTATGCAAGATTCAACCAATTGTTACAGCAATATGGAGATGGTGATGAGGGTGCTGATGGTGATGATGGTGGTGATGATGATGATGATCCCGATGAAGTCCAGCTTGATGGTGGTGTTGATGGCGACGATCTCCCCTCTCCGGGAAGGAATTCCCCCGGCAGAAATCTGTCTGCCGGAGAGATCTTTCTCTCTTGGTGTTTTCCACCCCGCAGAGGCGGCGGAACCTTTCTATGGTCGCTCCCCGAGTCTTAGGGTTTCAGGAGGTTGATATACGCCAGAGGGGAGAGGCTGGAGTGGGCCAGGGTGGCCACACCACGCCCTGGCGCGGCCTAGGCCTGCCCGCGCCATGGGGTGGTGTGGGCCCCCTGTGGCCCACCTCCACTCCATCTTCTGGCATCTTGAGTCTTCTGGAAAAATAGAATTTGCCGTATATTTTCCCGGATTTTCTGATCTTCGCGAATTTTGCCTCCAAACAGCACCTTTTCCATCAGAATCCTGACTGCAGCGGTCCGTGCTCCAAAAGTCATCAACCATGTAAAAATAGATGAAATAACATAAGTATCGCCTCTCAATACGAAATATATCAATGAATAATAGTGAATTAAGACATAGAATAGTGATGCAAAATGGACGTATCAAGTGACTAGATACAAATAGTTTAAAACAAGCAATATCAAGTTATGCATCAATCAACTAGTCTAGGGACAATGCACATAGAACTAAGAATGGCCACTATGCTCTCAAAGTAGGTGCATAAAGATAGAAGGTGGAGACTCAATGTAATGGTGGAAGAAAGGGCCTTCATAGAAGGAAGTAGGGATTCAAGTCTCATAAAGAGCTTCCAAAAATTATGGTACTTATAGCTTTCAGCTCTCATTGCCCCTATCATAAGCATCTTGAAGGTGATTAAGGTTAAAGTGACACAACTAAGAGGATATGCTTGACAAGTTATAAACTGAAATCTCATGCCCCTTACTTACGAAGACCGAACCTCATGCTACTCAACTTTAGTCACAAGTAAGCTCTTGTCATTGTAAGTACATATGTATCATAAAGACATGAATCAAAATGACAAGGCAAGCAGACAATGAGCATCTCAGCGATCTTTTTATTTGCTATTTGCATAGGTTTTTATTGAGGATGCTTCATAGAGTGCTCATTATGGTGATGCTGCAAGTTTCCACCATGATTAGGCAAGGCTTAGGCTAGCGGCCCAGGCGTTTCTCTAACACACATACAAACTCCATGATCTTACAAGTTCCCCTTTTATTTCACACCGCCGGGATCCATAAGCAAAAGAACATGATATCAATAGGGTACAAAGTACAAGTGCAATGTTGAAAGCGTTCCCCATGATACATGGTTCTGCTAATTTCAACTTATAAAGCGCAAGCATATACGCAACAAAGAAGGACCCAATAGTTCAAGTTTATTAGATGCAAAAAGGTAAAGTGTGCCATCAATTTCATGAGAGCTTTAATCACTAGTTTTCTCATAACAAGTTTAATTTGGAAGGTAAACAAAAGCATGAATATACTTGGAATAGCATAAGCTAGTAGGTAGGTATGGTGGACTCTTTGGAATAACTTGGTTTAGGGAGTTGGATGCATGAGTGGAACTCATACTTGGTTGTGGAGGCTAGCAAAAGACTGGGAGTGACAAACTAAGAGAGCAATAATGGCCATAATCATGCAGAGCGACAAAACATCATTGATCAAAGCATAAAGTGATACTACAAGTTGAAAACTAAAGGATCATAAAGGCTATGGTGACTTGAGATAGTCATAACATGGTGTGAGCATGCGCCAAGTCAACCCAAATAAAGCATCAAAGGAGAATACCACTATACTATGCTTTAATATGCTAAAACGACGCATGATTCATCCAAGGCACATTAAGCAATCTCAATTGTTTATAACAAGTCATGCTACAGCAAAGAATACTAAGCATAAAGCCAAAACAATATCAAGCATGGCATGACAAAGCATAGGCCACAGTCAAAAACAAGCTCTTTTTACCACATAAGTAAGAACTTTCCTACTCTTTTCCAAACCAAACCAAACCAAACTATTTGCAAACCAATGTATGAAAGAGGGGGTCCAACCAATTTATTCATAAAACTAAGGAAACCAAGCAAATGAAAAACCAAAACGAAACCGAAAAAGAAGACGCTCCAAGAACAACACAACCGTGCATGAAACAATAAAAATGAAGCGTTTGGAAGAAACCTGGGATTTTCATTGATGAAGAAGGGGATGCCTTGGGCATCCCCAAGCTTTGACGCTTGTACTTCTTGGATATTTCTTGGGGTGACACGCATGGCATCCCCAAGCTTTATCTTTAGTCCATCCTTCATCTCATTACTCATTCCTTCCATACACCTGTAATTTTTCCTTCATACAAAACTTCACACAATCTTTATTAGCAACATTAGTGCACTCAAGATAATAGGTCTTAAGGTGCAGTTCTAACACCAAATAAACTTCCATTAGAAAACTAGCTACTGTAGCACTTCCCTCAAAAATCTCAATTCCCCAAAAGAACTCAAAAAGGAACCAACAAAAAGCAAATGGAGAAAATGGCAGAAATCTGTCAAAACAGACCAGCTGGTAAAGATGAATTTTTTCAAAGACCTTCTGTTGCTCAAATCAAAAAGTGTTTAACTAACAAAAGTTAGATAACAACCTGGTGCAGAAGCCCAAATATTCATGCCTCAAAAAGACGTTCAGAGATTTTACACGAATTTTTACGGTGAAGCACAGAAATCTCTTTCAGGATAGCAACTTTCCCAATCATTACTTCTCTCTCATTAGAGGTTACTCTTGGCACAAAAAGCAAATAAAAAGGATAAGGAGCGGTTATTACTGAAGTAATAACTTCCAAGACTCATCTAAAACTTTTGGGTTATCTCCCAATAAGTACTTTTCTTTAACGCATTTAAGTTAGGCATAAGATGCAAGAAAGAATCAAGTGTTCTCAAATGAAGAAGCATTAAAACCAAATTTCTTGCCCTTACCTCTCTTACTTTTATTCTTAACTTTGGGGAAAATATGATTGTTTGGTGGAGACGAAAGGTGCATGGTCCCCTTTCCCACATCTATTATTGCTCCAAGGAGTTCTAATAGGGACCTTCCAAGTGTAATTTGTCCTTTTCCTACACATTCAATAACAAGATAATCAGTAGAAGTCATTTTCCCAAGGATATTTGTAAACTCTCCTTCATCTATTCCAATAGGTAATATGGTAGCATTATTAGCAAGAGATATTTCTTTTCCTCCTTTAGTAAGCCCCCAAAGATTCAAAGATTCATAAATATCTTTGGGCATAAGACAAAATTCAGACATGATATCACAGCGAGCTTGAAAAGTTTCAGTGTTTATCTCAATCTTTACTGTAGGGAGCCACTTTGATGGTTCAGAATTTATTGGAACATAATTATGATGCTCCCTAAGCGTATTATAGCAATCTTTTAAGCTAGTCTCAAGAGTGTTCAATCTAGCAAATATTCTTGCGAAAGAAATATCAGTTTGGCTAGGCAAGTTGTAAGTAAGGATCAATTTATTTATAGCATTTATAGCATCATCCTCATTACATTGGAGGAAATCTCCTCCCACAACAGAATCTAAAGCATATCTATAGCAAAGAGCAATTCCAAGGTAAACACTGCTAAGGAACAAACTTTGAGTCATTTTAGGCTTAGTTTTTTCATGTAGATCAGAGATTCTAGACCAAGCTTCTTTGAAACTCTCTTCAATTCCTTGTTTAAAAGTGAAAATCATTTCCTTGGGTGACATAGTGACTAGATCAAGGCTAGACATAGTGGCAACTTTAAGATAGGAACTATTTTTTGTGTGTTTTTGAATAAGAAAGCAAACGAGTAAAACTAATTTTTTTGTGTTTTTGATAAAGAACAAGAAAATAAAGCAAAAAGAAACTAAGCAAAACAAAAATAACAAAGTAAAGAGATTGGTTATGAGGGACTCCCCTTGTGAAGATGTCCTTGACTCCCCGGCAACGGCGCTAGAAAATATGCTTGATGGGCCAAAATATATCGAGCTCATTGGGGAACCCCAAGAGGAAGGTATGATGAGCACAGTAGCAAGTTTTCCCTCAGTACGAAACCAAGGTTATCAATCCAGTAGGAGCAAGGAAACACCCCAAAGGTGTAGCTAGCTGAACGTTGGCATGGCGCACTACCGGTGCCAGCAGCAACGTGGAGACCTGCACAACACAACCACAAAACTCTGTCCCCAACTTGCGATGAGGTTGTCAATCTCACCGGTTTTGCTGAAAACAAAGGATTAAACGTATCGAATGGAAGGAAGTAATAGTTTGCAGAAAGTAAACACAAAGCAGTAAACAGTTTATAGATTGTATGTAAAAGAAAGGACCAGGATCCATAGTTCACTAGAGGTGGCTCTCCTTAAGATAGATAACATGTTGGGTGAACAAATTACAGCGGGGCAATTGACAAACATCGAGAAAGCAATACATGCAAATACTAATCATCTTGACTCCTTTGGAACTTGATTGGGCATTACAACATTATACATAGACCGCCATCCAACGGCATCTATGACTAATAATCCACCTTCAGGTTATCATCCGAACCCCCTCCAGTATTAAGTTGCAAGCAACAGATTATTGCTTTACGAATTGCGTGTAATGTAAACAATACGATTGTTCTATGAACAAAGGATTGTTGTTTTCTCCCTAGTAGCAACAACACATCTAGTACCTTAGAGATTTCATCACTTCCCAGTTACGGAGGCATGAACCCACTATCGAGCATAAATACTAACTCTTGGAGTTGCTAGCATCTACTTGGCCAAGATAGCTACTAACAACGGAAAGCATGCAAGATCACAAATAACAAGGACATGATAGAATCAATAATCAATCTGAAACAGCATCTCAATATCCATCGGATCCCCGCAAACACAGCATGCAGAATTACAAATAGATGATCTTGATCATGAATGGAGCTCACTAGATCTAAACATGAAAGCACAAAGGAGGAGAACCAGCCATCTAGCTACTACATGGATCCATAGTCCAAGGATGAACTACTGACACACCACACCGGAGGCTTGCATGATGATGAAGAAGGCCTCTAGGGTGAATTCCCCTCTCCGTCAGGGTGCCGGGAAGAGCTTCATATCCCTCCCGATCTAGGGATGGAGATGACGGCGGCTACAGACTCTTTCATGGATTTTTGATCGGGTCCTTAGGGTTTTTGTCCCAAGGGAATCTTATAGGCAGAAGGAGAGGCCGAGGGGGTGCTGGGGCCGGCTACACCACCTGGCCGCGCGGCTAGGCCCGTGGCCAGGTGGTGTGGCCGACCCCCAGCCCTTCTCTGTCTCGTATTCTGACATCTGACGACTTCCGGAAAAATAGGCACTTTGGCTTTTGTCCCGTCCAATTCCGAGAATATTCATTTTCTGACTTTCCTGGAACCAAAAACAGCAAAAAACAGGCAGCTGGCACTGTGGCTCTTGTTAATAGGTTAGTCCAAGAAATCATATGAAAAGTACTCCAAAGCATGGACAAAACTCAAGAAAGTGGATAAAACCAAGCATGGAACATCAAAAATTATAGATACATTTGCAATATATCAACGCCTATATATTTCGAGGCTCCAACCACCGGCCAGAGAGCCACCATTCTCAGATTGCATCACAACACCACCAAAGGATATCCACACCATTGTTCATACATAGTTCATCCATTGTTTATCACTTCCACCATCCATCCCTCCACTAGCCATAGCCATTGCTTTGTACTTTTAGATCTCCTTGTGATTTGGCGACCATTGGAAGAATATTTGATTTCAATCAAAGTATTTGCATGATGTTTTCTATCTCCGATCTATTTGTTATGAGTGAGTAGTCCTCACGGGCTGCGGGTTGGGGAGAAAACTCGCAGAAATTATGTGCATCTAGATCATGGGAGAATTTATTTTGTTTGGATTCATGATTTGTATCTTTTGTTTCTTTGTCTCTCGTCTCAATCTGTGGACTTGTAGGTACCCAAGATCCCATAGATTGATAAAGGCTTGAGGTGAGATACTTGGCTAGCGGTGATCTCATAGGAAACTCAGTGATAGAAAGGGAAGTACAGTCTTCGCTTAGCGCCCCATTCAGGATCAACAACAACATCACCACTTAAAGCTTTCATTTGTTTTACACTTAATAATCGTTTGTAACCCGTTGCTTCGGTGTACTCTCGGTTGGATTAAAAGTCTATTGCTATGCCTGCTGCATCACAGGGGCTCTAGAATATTAGGATGTGTTTCCCACAAAAGATTATCTCAATACAAACATTATACATGACTATGCTTATTATTATCTTTTATCCCATTTGATGTGCAGCTGCAGGTGGATCTTCAACCCTGGCCTATTTCCATCTATTGATTCAAACCCGTTATAAAGTAAACTAGTTTGGTCCGATCAACTAAGGTAAAACAAACAAATAAAGTCTTCTAGACGTGTCCTTTTTATTACCTTTTAGCAGTGCTTTCCGAGGTTCGATTAAACCTAGGTCTTCTAAGGAAAAAGCTATTATACTACATTCGTGAATCCGAATCGAAGGTATCAACCCTTTTTTTGGCGACATTGCCAGGGAAGCAATTTCGCTATCCTGGTGAGGTCATTAGAGACCTTGTTTTTAGTTATATTATCAGTTGTAATTTAATTCTTGTTATTAGTTTACTTTCTTGTTATCTATTTGAAAACCCAAAAAAAATAGTTACTTGTTATTTGTTTTCATTACATAAAAATTACCAAAAAGATAAGAGCCATGGCTCGAAAGAGATTAGGGGAGTATGCTACTCCCACCGATGATTTTATTCGTGCACCCATCACTCTGCAGGGGTTCCGCGCATAAAAACAATAAATTTTACTCTACGCCCCTGAACCCCTGAAGCTGCCAGGACCTATCTATTAGTAATATAGTAACGGGAGAGGATTTTCGCGAACTTACCCTTGAAGACCGAAAAGCGTTGTCAACGCTTAGGAGAGCGTGGTTGATGTAGACGAGCCGAAGCCGACCTAAAGGTCGTGATGAAGTCCTTGCGCTCCTTCTAGCTCCAATGACTTGAGTGCCTCAAGTGCGACACCTCGCGGGAGTTACACACGTCCGGTGCCTGACGATGACTCCCGCTTCCCCGATCCAGCAGCAGTTGCGGAAGTAGAGCTCCCGGATTCGAATCCCGCAGCACGACAGCGCTCCGCGGTGAAGATGTCTCTCGCTCGCGTAGTCTAGACTTGGGACCACGGTCATGAGAGAGAGAGGAGAGAGAGAAAATATCAATTGGAGGTCCTCCCAAAAGTGGGGAGACCTTTATTGATTATTGGTTGTATTTTTCTAGGCCAAATACTCCACTTTATATAAGGGGGGAGATACTACCTCCCCTCAAGTCCCGGGGTGGGACTAAAGGAGAGGAGAGGGGAGGAGGTGGCCGCCGACCACTAGTGGGCCCCGCGGGCGGGGGGGGCTTGGCCCAGCCGGCCTCCCCCTTGCCCCTTCTCCCCTTTCTCCTTTTCCTTAATGGGCCCTCTCCCTCTAGAATTGGCCCATTAAGCCTTTTGACCTTTTAATTGATTTTCTCTTTATTAAATAATTATGAATAAATGATTAAATCAATATTTAACATTCATTCACACATTATCTAATCTCCGTGGCTATGGAACACCTTCCACCTCCACTCCGGACATCCTCCGGACTTACCAAAACCCTTCTAGTTTTCTCCCTTCTTTTCTTCGGCGATTCTACCGATCCTATAAACACTCTCTAAGCATCATCAAGCCCTTAAGCGTGATACCCTACGGTTCGGGAACACTCTAGACATGGTCGGGACACTCCCGCACCAATGATCAATAGAGGGGCCTGGATGGCCATGTGACCCCTGTGCATTCCACGAAGATCTTTTGTCGTTTGTACCGGGACAGTCGTGTCTTATTCCCTTTGTCATTTGATACTTACATTGCCCGAGATCTGATCAACGACATCACCATGTCGTGTTCAATCTCATTACTGAACAATGCTACTTAACTCGTTCCGACAAGTGATATCCCCGTGATCCAATCACACGCTGCGTAGCTATTGGATATAACTTCTCCGAGTGGGCCCTTGAGTATCTTTCCGTCACATGGACGGACAAATCCCGCTCTTGACATATATTGCCTCTATGGTTTCCTCTGAATACCTAAACACACCTTTATAACCGCTGTTTTACCAGATGGCGTTTGATGATATCTAAGCACTCTCGGGAGACAGTGATTGATATAGCCTCACGGTCTAAGGAATAGTCTACGAGGATACATTTCTAATCATCATAACTTGAACTTCGTGACATGATTGGGTCACAGTGTTTAGGTTGGGTATTGGTTCATCATCTCATTCTCCAAATGAGATGACCTCATTTCCAACTGGCATAAATGCCACATGATCAGGAAACATGATCATCTGTTGACCAATGAACCAGTGACTAGAGTTTCACTGGGAACCCCTGGTTGTTTGTATATCACACGTGTATTGATGTTTCCACTCAATACAGTTATAGCATGATATAAAACTTAATCATAAACTATATGAAATATGATAATAGACCTTACTACTATTTGTCTCTAGGGCATATTTCCAATAGCCTCCCACTTGCACTAGAGTACAAATACACTAGCTGCATTTTGTTCTAAATCATTTGCACCATATACCCGGTACCCTGAACATGCTTGCTCATGGAAGAGGTTGAGTCTTGGGTCTGTACTTTATAGTCCTAAATCCTTTGCAACTTACTAATGTCACCTGATTTGACATTAATACTTTATCATCACATGATAGCATCTGTGTGCATGCATCGTCGCTATGGCAGCAGAACGAGGCCTGATTCCAGGAGCCTACAGTGACGTTAGACCAACCTCGAGGGCTTTCTCATGGGCACTGTGCCCTGGGACACATCATTCTACGTTAAAAGAGAACTAGCCCCGCCATAACATTATACAACACTTTAGATGGTACCCTTATCTATTATTGTAAATGTATTCATTGAAACACTAGTGCACTCTGTGCAACTTTCGATGTTTTGTTCACCTCGCTTCCTACTTGACTTTAATTGGTATATACAGGAGTTTCCAACATATTTCCTTATAACATAACCCTTTATGTTTTAAGATATGTTATACTTTATGAATTTGAAAAATACATCCACAGTTCTCTACTAGACACTGCGGACAAACTTAGCTCAACATTTTGTGATTCAAACTTAATCACTTTCAAACGTTCTTTATTTGGATTACATATTATGCTAAGTTACCATCATGGCTTCTAATATAGAACCTATGTCTCAACATAGTGGATGATGATCATCCTTTTCTTTCTTTCAACCATTGATGTTCAAACTTAATGTTATTCCTAATTTGAGTTATTAAGGACCAATTCCTTAATTAACTTCTATTCTGAAACCCATTTCAGAATCCCTTAAGGAATACTACATAATATCATAATACACCTATTATCAACTTCTACATCTTATAAATCATTATTTATAAGTATTTGTGCCTTTCATCCTTAACATACTTAAGAATTACTCTTATAAGCTCCCACTCAAAATATGTTCCTACATATTTGAATTTGAGACTCATATTGCTCCCACTTAAAAATATGTCAATCACATATTGTTTTAGGAAGATTTACATAGCTCCCACTCAATTTTATGCAAATTGCATATCTCCTTACTATTTGAATAACTTCAAAAATCCTTTGATCAAATATCAAACTTGGAGATTTGTTATGAGATACTAGTACTTTACCAGTTTTAAATCCACTAGACATCCAGCACACATGAATCAAATTCATTTTGAATTCATCCAATACTTGACAAATTGTGCTGTTGTCATTGATCCCTTTTCCTACTATGGCTTTGCAGTCATTTGGGAAAGTTCCAAGTAACCCCTTTACTTGTGAAATTCAGCAACGAATTGCTTTCTAATCTCAAGGGAATTTTACTTTTAGGATTTCTCATAATTTAGTTTATCATTATTTCCTTTGTAGTTCGTAGGTATGTCACATTTCAAAAATCATGACAAGTGATTCAAAAATGTCTCCATACAAGATATGGATTTACATTTCGAATCCTACTTCATATAGTGAAAACAATAGTGGAGGGAAAAACACAATGATCAAAATCATTGATTCTTTCCTTCCGTGAAGAGAATCCTTCAGGAACATTGTCCGTTGCGCTTTTCAAAACTCTGATGCAGGGTTTTGAATCCTTATCGTGTTTCACACTATTTTCCATTTGCTCCATAATTGAGAAACATCACTAGAAGTGAGCTTTCTCAAGAATGCATCAAAATCCAAGCAAATACAAATCTTGCTTTCCTTTTGGTTTAGCTATGGATTTCATATTCAAAGTTTCCAATGAATACACTACAAGGACTTATTCGCTATTGTTTTGGTTATATCGAATAACCCCAAAACTTTCACGAATTCAAATGGTTCACTACATTCAAATTGACTGCTAACTATTTCTAAGCTAATGGTCTCTACATATACTCTACAATGATTTATTTGGTGCCTTCTATTCAACCCCTTTTGATATCTAATATCACATTGTGATGCTTTGCATTTTGACATTTCAAAACACTTTGCATTTCACAATTTCTTTCATGCCATTCTTATAAAGTTGAATTTCATTACTATTGATCAAATCATAGTAATTGGATTCTCTTTTACATCTATACCCTTTGTTGATGAAACACTTTAATCAAATCAAATAGTTTCATATTCATGTTTCCTTTGGTAAACTACTTTACACATTTAAACAATTATTTAATGATAATTACCATTTTCGTTAAAACACAATACATCGGATATGTATATACTTTTATCAATTCATTAAACACTTTGTATATTTAATACATGGTGTTCAAGTTATTTTGCCGAACTTAGGCATGATTTATATGTGACAAGAAATCGAATGACTTTCACATATTATCGTATAACTTTTGAATTCAAACAATGGTTTCATTCATTAATGAACATATCATTAAATTGGGTATTTTAAACAAGGCATTTTAATGTTCTACAAATGTTCATACATTATCAATTAGTTTCAAACAATAAGGATAATTCACACATAACCAAACAAGATATGAACACAAATAGAAATCATTCATAAAAGTGGAACAACTGTTTGTTACAAACTGATATGAATAACCGTCTCACGAAGTGTGAGACACACTAAATAAGTTCAAATCTCTTCATTACATTAATCATCCTAAAACACAAACTAAGTGATAAATGTCGAGGGAGAGTGTCGTCGGCCGTTACCATCATGCTCGCCATCAACACGCAACATCACCTCCTCTCCAGCAAGCACCTCTCATGCAGAAGGACCCGTTTTCAGTAAAACAGAACAAGTATCAGATATACTTAACACTGCAATGTGTTTGCAAGATTATAACATTTCTAAAACTGTATATATCAAATATATACCTTTGTCATTGACGACCTGAGCAACATCTGGTTCAACCAACACATTCCTGAGATGTGTCATGAACCGGTGGAACTCCATTTCCGTGTCGCCCCTCATTACGCAAGTCCTGACTTGTGCTTGGTAGCTTGGTGGCGATGGCACAACAGCATTTGCGAAGAGCCTGAAATCCAGGCGTCCGGGAAGTATGCTGGCCTCATGTACACATCATGCATGTCTTGCAAGTGGTACATCGATGTGAGTTCTCCTCCATCTTAATGGAGAGGAAGTCTCCCATCAACTCATGCTCCCAAATGCGTGTCTGATCCATGAAATGTGTCCTAAGCTATAGCATCCCCGAACGAGGGTTGACATCACCCACGAAAGGCCACAGCTCGTCCACCATTCCGAAATGCATCACAACTTAAATATAGGAGGCCATCTCCCGATGGAGATAGCGGTCTTTCCGCTCCTCTAGGGTCTCAAGGTCTATGGACGGATCCAGATCCATCCCGTCGAGTATGTAGTCGACCATGTCATTCTCGCTAAGGAGAACATGGAGACTAGCAACCCAAATGGAGAAGTTCGATCCATCTAATCCGAGCTTCTCTCCTTCTAACCATTTAGTTGTCAACACGAAAGAGCCCATCTACATTTATAATTGCAAAAGGAATTTATACTAAGTTTATAATCAAATGAGTTAATAATAAATCCACTCAGAAACACCTATCCCCAAAAGGGTTCCTAGTGATAACACGACCCCTATCAGCCACATCTCCCCCGATCATCACGACCATCAAAGTGGGTTCAAGGGTGGACGCTAAACGTTGGTCACATCATTCATGGGACTCGTGCTCGATCTTTCGACCATCCGTGTTCCGAGGCCATGTCTGTACATGTTAGGCTCGCCAACTCAACCTTAGTGTTTTCGCTGTGCAACATGGCTTGCACCCACTGTATGCGAACATAGATATGTCTGACACCCGATCATCACAGCTTGCCTCATACCGAAAAACTTTCTTGGTGGTGCACACTAAGGGGGAAAGCAATCGTTGGTAATTTTAACAGGGATCATCTTATTAGGCTACCGTCGAGTATCTAATACTAGCACACAATAAGACATACAAACAATAACATTGAATGTAAATGCTATGTGATATGGTCCTTCACGTCGTGATCTCCATCCGCCGTCACCGGGTTCCGGCGCCAGGGTTCCGGCGCCGTTGACACCAGGGTACCAGTGTCATTCCGGCGTGGTAGTTCGTCACCTCCGTAACTATCTACTACTATGTAACAAAAGGTAATTACTTTACCTTTTCCACAACCATATCACAAAGCAACGCCCTCCTGCAAAACAAATTTAGACGCTTCTACTTTATCTTTGCATGTTTTACGTGGCTGAATGGGCTTTCGCACAAGAACCGTTCTTACCTACGAACTTTCAGCACAACGCTGATCAAGTGGTTGTCTATACTGCACCCCTTTCGGGGCCCTCCGTTGCAAATGGTATACCAACTAATGTGAGAGAGACAGACACCCCCTAAGCCACTTTATACGGTACAAGCCGTATGTCAAGCGTGGACCAGTCTCGCGAATGAACGCGTAAAGTCGGTTGGGGGCCGCTTCATCAAGCATTGCTGCGGTATACACAAGTACACGTGGGAGGGTAACAACTAAAAGATCAACGCCCACACGCTACATCTCGTGTGTTATACCCGTACTAGCATTACTGCACATAGATCTAGCTCTGATACCACTGTAGGGGTTCCGCGCATAAAAAAAATTTTACTCTACGCCCCTGAACCCCTGAAGCTGCCAGGACCTATCTATTAGTAATGTCTGATGGAGAGGCTTTTCGCGAACTTACCCTTGAAGACCGAAAAGCGTTGTCAACGCTCAGGAGAGCGTGGTTGATGTAGACGAGCCGAAGCCGACCTCAAGGTCGTGATGAAGTCCTTGCGCTCCTTCTGGCTCCAACAACTTGAGTGCCTCAAGTGCGACACCTCGCGGGAGTTACACACGTCCGGTGCCTGACGATGACTCCCGCTTCCCCGATCCAGCAGCAGTTGCGAAAGTAGAGCTCCCGGATCCGAATCCCGCAGCGCGATGGCGCTCCGCGGTGAAGATGTCTCTCGCTCGTGCAGTCCAGACTTGGGACCACGGTCACGAGAGAGAGAGAGAGAGAGAGGGAGAGAAAATATCAATTGGAGGTCCTCCCAAAAGTGGGGAGACCTTTATTTATTATTGGTTGTATTTTTCTAGGCCAAATACCCCACTTTATATAGGGGGAGGGGAGGTACTACCTCCCCTCAAGTCCTGGGGTGGGTCTAAAGGAGAGGAGGGGGAGGAGGTGGCCGCCGACCACTAGTGGGCCCCGCGGGGGGGGGGGGGGGCTAGGCCCAGCCGGCCTCCCCCTTGCCGCTTCTCCCCTTTCTCCTTTTCCCTAATGGGCCCTCTCCCTCCGGAATTGGCCCATTAAGCCTTTTGACCTTTTAATTGATTTTCTCTTTATTAAATAATTATGAATAAATGATTAAATCAATATTTAACATTCATTCACACATTATCTAATCTCCGTGGCTATGGAACACCTTCCACCTCCACTCCGGACATCCTCCAGACTTACCGAAACCCTTCCGGGTTTCTCCCTTCTTTTCTTCGGCGATTCTACCGATCCTATAAACACTCTCTAAGCATCATCAAGCCCTTAAGCGTGATACCCTACGGTTCGGGAACACTCCAGACATGGTCGGGACACTCCCGCAACAACGATCAATAGAGGGACCTGGATGGCCATGTGACCCATGTGCGTTCCACGAAGATCTTTTGTCATTTGAACCGGGACAGTCGTGTCTTATTCCCTTTGTCATTCGATACTTGCATTGCCCGAGATCTTATCAATGACATCACCATGTCGTGTTCAATCTCGTTACTGAACAATGCTACTTAACTCGTTCCAATAAGTGATATCCCCGTGATCCAATCACACGCTGCGCAGCTATTGGATATAACTTCTCCGAGTGGGCCCTTGAGTATCTTTCCGTCACATGGACGGACAAATCCCGCTCTTGACATATATTGCCTCTATGATTTCCTCCGAATACCTGAACACACCTTTATAACCATCGTTTTACCAGATGGCGTTTGATGCTATCTAAGCACTCTCGGGAGACAGTGATTGATATAGCCTCACGGTCTAAGGAATAGTCTACGAGGATCCATTTCTAATCATCGTAACTTGAACTTCGTGACATGATCGGGTCACGATGTTTAGGTTGGGTATTGGTTCATCATCTCATTCTCCGAATGAGATGACCTCATTCAAGCGGCATAAATGCCACATGATCAGGAAACATGATCATCTGTTGACCAATGAACCAGTGACTAGAGTTTCACTGGGAACCCCTGGTTGTTTGTATATCACACGTGTATTGATGTTTCCACTCAATACAGTTATAGCATGATATAAAACTTAATCATAAACTATATGAAATATGATAATAGTCCTTACTACTATTTGTCTCTAGGGCATATTTCCAACACACTCAACCCGCAATTGATGCGGAAACATATGAGATAAAGCCTAACCTTTTAAGTTCGGTTCAACAAAACCAATCTAGGGGTTCATCTTCTGAGGATTCAGGATTGCACTTAAATACTTTTACTGAAATTTGTGCATGATGCGTATTAAGGATGTAGATCCAAATGCTGATAAGTTAAGATTATTCCCTTTCTCTCTTAGAGGAAAGGCTAAGGATTGGTTGCTAGCTCTACCAAAGTGCACTATTAAATCTTGGGAGGAATGCACTAATTTGTTTATGACTAAATTCCCCCAGCTAATACTATGCAGCTAAGATCCAACATTACAAGAATACCGTGAGCCACTAGCGCTTGCGTGGGAAAGAATGAAAGAAGCCGTAATGAACTGTCCTAATCATGGGATGGAAGAGTGGCTTATATTACATTTATTTTATAATGGTCTTAACCCAATGTCTAAGTCTATGCTAGATACTGTAGCAGGGGGAATGATCATGAGAAAGCATGTGAGTGTTGCAAAGAAGTTACTTGATGACATGCAAAATAATCATGCCCAATGGCATGTGGAAAGAACCTCGAAGAGAGTAAGTTCAATTACCGAGGTAAACAATGAGGAGCTTACATCTAAGGTAGATGAGTTGCTTAGCTTAGTAAAGGGTAAGGAAGATACCCATGTTAATGCTATCACTACCGATGTTAATGATGTTAATTTTATAGCTCGCACTCCTTTTAAACCTGCATCGAAAAATAATTATGCTTCTAATGTTCGAAAATATCATACTAATCCTGCAGGAGCTCCTTATAATAATTATGATAATACTAATGGAGCAAATCATGGCAATCTCCCGTTTGAGCAAACTGTTAGAACAATTATGCAAGCTCAAACCGAACAAAACAATATGCTTATTAAGATTATGGAGAACCATGAGAGTAGTATAGGAAGATTATCTAATCAAGTCGTTGCAATTAGAAATGATGTGCAAGCTCTACAGGAAAGAACAAAGACCGTGGAGGCTCAGCTGGGTAAGGTAGCCGAGAGCCAAGCTCTCATACTAGCAAAGTTCGCTAGCAAACCCGAGCCAAATTCGGTAGAAGACCTCAAAATGATGAGGGTGGTAATCAATGATGAAAAACTTGAAGAGCTGGATTATAGCAACACGCCAATACCACCATGGAAGATCTATTGAAGATGATCACCGTTAGTAATCCAGGTATAGAACAAGGTCATGATGCTATGTACCAACAATTTATACAACAAGTAGCATCTAAGGTTCGTGATTTAGAGATGGAGTACAAAAGACTAGCTGATAAGCTTCTGACTAAGCTAGATGATATATTTGAGCCCACTATTCAAATTAAGTTGGGAGTTAATGAGATATATGTACTGAAGGGAATATGCCCGAGAGGCAATAATAAAGTGGTTATTATCTTATTCCATGTTTATGATAAATGTTTATTTTGCATGCTATAATTGTATTAATTGGAAACATTAATACATGTGTGTTTAATAAACAAAATACAAAGTTCCTAGTAATGCCTCTCATATAAACTAGCTCGTTGAATAACAAGATGATCAAGGTTTCCTGATCATGGACATTGGATGTTGTTAATAACGAGGTCACAACATTGGTGGAATGATGTGATGAACATTCACCCGAAGTATAGCATTACGATCAAAGTCATTATGTTTATATTGCTATAACATCATACAAAGTAATCTTAGTCCTTAGACCATGAGTCATCGTTGAATGTGTGGGAGTCAGTACGGATCTCCAGGTCCCGCTGCTGATTATTGATCGGAGAGGGGTCTCAATCATGTCTGCATTATTCGCGAACCGTAGGGTGACACACTTAAGGGATACCAACACCATTTGGAGCAAATATGTTTCAGATAAAGATTTAAGAAAGCGCTGGAATTATTTCAATAGACACCAAAACTATTTCGGGTGAAATTGCTGAAATTGGTTCTGCATGTAATATTGAAATGTTGCAGGGGTTTTTATGTGAATGTTTGTTAATTAAAGTAATTAACAAAATTCTGAATAAAATTAATAAAAGAGTTTTATTAAATGAGAGAGCATTAAATTTGGAGAAACTTAATGCATTTAAAGTGGAGACTTTAAAAGAGAATGTGAAGGGGCATTTTAATGTGGAGGGGTTACCACCACATGAATGGGGGAGGTGAGGAGTCACCCTCCCATGGGGCGTCGGCCATGGGGATGGGTACCCCCTCCTCCTATAAAAGGCCCCCTCACTTCCCTTCTTCCTCACACCTCCTCGTGAAGGATCTCTCTCCCCCTCTAGTATCATTTCCCCATGGTCTCGGATTAGCGAGATACATGTTCCCGGTGGCTTTATCTGGAAAGGAGTTGCTTCGCTGCTTTCTTTGGAGCGAGGGATGGAGGTTGTCGGGGTACCGGACATGTGTGCGATCACGGATGCACCGTTGCTTTGCGGTGCTGGACTTGGTGGTGCTGGACTTGCTGGAGCTGGATCTGAAGGACGTGCTGGAGCCGGACCTGCTGGACTTCATCACGATCTTGAGATTGGCAAGTGTACGACTACATCATCCACGAGTTCCAACTTGTTAACAAAACTCGTTGTCTTCGTGGGTAAGTTCTCCATGGATGTATATCCACCCGTTGCTCTGTATCTAGTAGATAGATCTTGGCGTATAGTTCTCATCGTAGGATTTTTTTCTATGCTGCGAACCTCAACATGTACTTTGTGATCTTGGTGCAAGCGTCTCAACGATTTCCAAAAGCCTATTCGATAAGTTAAACTTGGGGCCATTTGTTACAACTGAATTAAGACTCCATCTAGCTAATTCAACTTATAAACAAGCTGTGGAGATCAAAGAAAATATAGTTATTGAAATTAAAGGTAGTCCTGCTCTTATTGATCTTGTTATTGTGGACATGTTTGAAGATCCCATAGTACCTATAATTCTAGGTAGGCCATTCCTAATAACTATTAAAGCTTTGATTAATTTACATGAAGGGAATGTAAGAATAGGGCTACCATCAAGAGATCCTTTTCTATTCCACTTCCCTAGGAAAAAGAAGGCCAAGCCTAATGATGATGATGGTGTAATTACTTTAAAAGCAAACTATTTTGGAGTGGACATTCCACTCCCCAAATCTAAGTGGTTGCCATCAAGGTCAAGCTAATTGACCTTAACTAGAAGCGTTTCATGGGAGGCAACCCATGTGAAATAAAGCTTCTCTAAGTTTTTATTTATTATGTTTTATTTCATGTTAGTTTGTTTTGTTTTTGTTTTTGTTCTTAATAAAGAGTATTCAAGAAGACCTATGGAAAGAGGAGAATAAATAAGGTGATCCTCTATATTTTATTTTACTAACACATGGCCAAGAAGTATTGTTGGATCATTACTTAGTGTTTTGTTGCTATCTAACCTTTTGATAAGATGTGCAAAGGCGCACGGATCTACTAATAAAATTATTTGAATTTTTGTAGTTCACAGTGTCGATAATGACTACTGGTACAACCGGAGTGGCCCGTACCGTGTGCCCATACCACCTCAAGACAAAGGGAGATAGAAATTTTGATGTTTGCTGTATCAGTGTCGATAACAACCACTAGTACGGCTGGATGCACTCATACCGCGCGCCCGTACCGTACCCCCGAGAAAACATCAGATTTCCAAGCAAAGTCACCGCAGCGTTAATGACCAGCAGTACGGGCACGCACGACCGTACCGCGTGCCTGTATCAAGTGCACCGTCTAGGAGCAGCCATCGCCCCAAGGTAAGTCACCTGGTACAGGCGGGCTCCGGCCGTACCGCCTGCCCATACCGAGTATGCAGACGCCATAAGCACCCCGAGGAGGTAACCAAAAATCCCCAAATCAAATTTTCTCTTTCTTCCTCCTCCAAACTCCAAACCACCTCCATTGGATCTTCAAATTTACTCAATCATTCTTTGATTCTTTGCACTCACTTGATCTAAGGTATATAAGGTATGATTCTCATCCGATCTCCAACTTATTTGTGCAAAAGCTTCACTTAATCATTCATCATTGCCAATCTAGACATAGGTCTTGTTCTTGATTCAATCTTGGTACTAAGTATGCTTAGCATTGATTTTAGATGAGTTCCTTTTGTAGTTAGTGTAGAGAATCACTTATGCTATGTTTCTATTGGACTAAAAAAATATTAGCAATCTTTAGTTACTTTGTCTTGTTTTTATTTATTAGATGAACACGAGGAGTCGTATACATGAGATGGTTGCGGAATCCTCCGTGCCACCCATTGATATGTTAACCCCCGAGTCACTTGGCATTGAGTTCACTGAGGAGTTTCATCTTACCCATTTCGTCCGTCTCAAGATTCGAGAGATCAAGTCCACCAAGTGGGTGTGTCCTTATATCCTGAACGAACTTAGCATTCGTGCATATTTTGATTTACTTTGCAACAATGTTGGTTTGTACAATTTTGTCTTTCAGGATGTTGCAACATACCGCCGCTTGACACTTGAGTTCTTTAGCACCTTGGCACACATGGTGGATCCTTATGGTTGTTCCGAGGAACAAAGGCCCGGAGTTGATCAAATTAAATTCCACCTTATGAACTATGAGTATACTTTGACACTCAGCTAATGGGCTCAATGCTTTGGGTTAACCAACAACACCACCGATGTACGCATAACTACCTTTGTTTTAGATCCTTCCCCTTCACAATATTTTAACTTAATGAGAATTCATGGACACACACCCAAGGGGAATCAAATTGATCATCCTACTATCCGATATTTGTTCTATGTTATTGCTAACACACTGCAGGCACGTGGTGAGTTTACTAGAGTTAATGAGGAGGACATGTTGATCCTTGCAAAAGCTGCACTTATCAATTGTAACTTAACGCCAAATTTGGGCGCTTTACTTGTGTTTTATCTTAAGCATCAAGCTCTTCAATCTCGAGAACCCATATGTGGAGGAGGAATTGTGACCGTTCTTGCACGCGCACTTCTCATCAACCTAGGTAACATCCAACCGTTGATTGGACGTAACCGTATCGGTCTATCTACTCTAAGAGCATGTGGAATGATTTTTAAAAATCATGGTAGATATTTATTCAATATACCTAGAGCGGATCACTTGATCTCAGCTCCTTTGCCTCATAGTTTATTCTTTATCGAGGATGGACGTTTGCATTATGATGCCCAGATCGAAGCTAATCTACCCCAACAAGAAATACTCGTGGGAGGAGGATAAGATGAAGAAGTAGAACAAGAAGGACCCGAACAAGATGTGCAGCCACCAAACTACTACACCACCTATGAAGATATATATGCACTCAAAGGAAATATTCAAAACATGAACAACCTCTCCATCAAACTTCGAGATGCCACTGCAAGCCTCGCCACCCAGTTCCATGATTGGAGCAGCCAATGGAACATGGGGGATTATCCACCGCCACCATAATGAGAAACAGAAGGGTTTCCAGAATCCTGAGCTTGGGGATGTGTTCCCCTAGCAAATTTATTTGTGTAATAACGAGGTTGAACTTCAGCTCCTTGAGAGCTTTGAAACACTCATGTTGGTTTGTTCCAACATTTTGCTTTTTTCCTTTGCTTTTGTTTTAGTTATTTTGTTTTCCTTTGTTTTTCTTTTCTTAAACCCTTGCTTGGTCGCAAGTTCTTTTCTATTCTTTAATCCCTATCCTCAAAAACACAAAAAGATTTTTCCGTTTATCCTTTTTCCGTAAACATGGATTCATACTTTGCCTCTTTGCTTTAATATCATTTCGAGAGTAATCTTATTTGAGTTTTGAAGGAACACATCCCTATAAGGAAGAGGATCATGAAGTTACTTATGAGAGGTGTGTCCTATGTCTCCCACTTATGAAGTTTGAGTTGTTTTATCTTAGTTGGTTTATTTGCTAAGATGCCATACTAGTGGGAAGTAATTTAATATAGTTAGAGTAAGGCTTTTTATTGGTATGATAGTTAGTTGTTGAAGCTATTGCTCTAGTTGTTTTAGTTAATCGAGTCTTGCCTTGGAAATAATAATGCCAAACAAGTACAATAAGAAAAAGTCTGAAATTTACGACTTGTTTGATGAATGATTGTCTTGAGAGTATATCCTTGATTATACTTAACCCCATAAATATTTTGATAGTCTCGACAACACTCATGAAAGGAATTGTTTGATTGAAATAAAGTCTAGTGGTAATTGTGATGCATGCCAAAGCTAACCTTGTGGATCAAACCGTGGTACTAGCTCAAAAAAAGAGAAAGAGAAAGAAGTGAGACAACTTTGTTCTATGTCTCTAATGCACACCTTTGGGATGCCAACAACTCCGCTAGCTTTTGAATGATCTATGGTATAACCCCGGATTTCAGCTATGAGTTGATGACATGATTGGCATCCGTGTCAATGTATGGGCAAAAGTATTGGTACTCTCAAAGGTTGTGCAAACACTAGCAAAAGGAAACAAATAGCGATCCTTGAAAAATGAGATGAAAAAGAAAGAAAGAAAAAAAATATCTATGAGGATCCACATAACAAGTCCTTGGCATGGTCTCATTACTCCTTTACATTTTTTTCTTGAAAGACAATGATTGGATTAGAAGTGTTTTAGATTGAATTGATTTATTGATGTGGGTGTAAATACGACACTTCATTGTTATACTACTTGGGACATGAAACTCTCTTACTCAATTATGCTATTTAAACATCCCAGTGTTCCTTGGCAAGATGAGAGTTTATTAGAGGAATTGGATTGATTGCTACACTTCTAGTTACTTATACTTATATTAAACTTTACTTTGATTATCTTGACTTACCGAAGCTTGTATAGTATTCTTGTCATCTCTCTAACTTTGATAAGCTTCACAAATGAATGAAGTGTTGAGAACATATGACTACCGACTGTAAGTGAACTCTTGTTCTCGTTATTTCAAGTTTAAACGCTGAATTCCTTATAATTCTTTTGGTTCTTCTTGCTCGAGGACGATCAAGGTTTGAGCTTTGGGGAAGTTGATGGATCCGATTTTTGCCATCTTCCACTGCGTTTAGACATTGTTTTTGGTCAAGCAATTGCCAAAGAAACTCTCAACTTTTGCCACTAATAATTGCAAATATATGCAAAAACCTTCTTTGATTTATGTTGTGCAGGAAATCACTGCTTTTAAGGTGAAATAAGGAGTCATAATGAAGGATTTTGTGGAAGTACACACAGCCAAGTAATTGGAGAAGCTTTCCAGGGCGTCAGCACACTTAACGACCACTGGTATGGGCGCGGTCCGCCCGTACCACCCGCCCGTACCAGGTGGCGACGGCTTCGTCTCATTAAACCCTACAACTTTCATGAAGACGCCTATATATTTTGAGGCTCCAGCTGCCGGCTAGAGAGCCGCCATTCTTAGATTGCATCACAACACCACCAAAGGAGATCCACACCATAGTTCATCCATTGTTCATCACTTCCACCATCCATCCCTCCACTAGCCATAGCCATTTCTTTGTACTTTTAGATCTCCTTGTGATTTTGCGACCATTGTAAGAATATTTGATTTCAATCTAAGTATATCCATGATGTTTTCTATCTCCAATCTATTTGTTATGAGTGAGTAGTCCTCTCGGGCCGCGGGTTGGGGAGAAACCTCACAGCAATTATGTGCATCTAGATCATGGGAGAATTGTATTTTGTTTAGATTCGTGATTTGTATCTTTTGTTTCTTCGTCTCTCGTCTCGATCTGTGGACTTGTGGGTACCCAAGATCCCATAGATTGATAAAGGTTTGAGGTGAGATACTTGGCTAGCGGCGATCTCATAGGAAACTCAGTGACAAAAACGGAAGTACGGTCTTCGCTTAGCGCCCCATTCGGGATCAACAACAACATCGCCACTTAAAGCTTTGATATGTGTTTTACACTTAATAATCGTTTGTAACCTGTGGCTTCGGTGTACTCTCAGTTGGAGCTCTAGAATATTAGGATGTGTTGCCCACAAAAGATTATCTCAATACAAACATTATACATGACTATGCTTATTATTATCTTTTATCCATTTGATGTGCAGCTGCAGGTGGATCTTCAACCCTGGCCTATTTCCATCCATTGATTCAAACCCATTATAAAGTAAACTAGATTGGTCCGGTCAACTAAGGTAAAACGAACAAACAAAGTATTGTAGACGTGTCCTTTTTATTACCTTTTAGCAGTGCTTTCCGAGGTTCGATTAAACCTAGATCTTCTAGGGAAAAGGCTATTATACTACATCCGTGAATCCGGACGAAGGTATCAGGCTATAGGGATATTTATTTATGGGCCCTTGCGAATGTGTCCCAAAATGTTGGATGCCTGGACTACACATGCTCAAATGGCCCAGATTTTTTACTCCCCACTCCCAATTATATAAAATATAGATAAACCCTAGCAACTAATCCTTCTATTATTCCCCACCTCACACAGACACCTCCAACTCAAAAACTCCATGCATAACATCTCAACCTGGTAGCAGATGATCTAGCGCGACCGTACTGTCACAGATCTTGCACGGCCGTTGGCTCATTGGATCTTGTGCGGTCCTGCCGTTGGCTTGTTCGATCCACAGGTTTGGTCCTCATCTTCTATACACATCATTGTTGGATTGCTCTTTTTGATCCGCTACTTTGCTCTTTCTCCTCTTAATCATCTTTCTTCTTCTTATTTCAGTTCCAAGCAAAGTTACTTGTGTGCTCAAAGTCAGATTCAGTTTGATGATGTTGGCGAGGTGCCGACATGATGTTGATGTCGATCAGAATAGAGAGGCGCTCAAGAATTCCTGGGTGAAATAGGTTTTTTTCTCCTAATTAGGTGTAGTTTTAGATTTTATTAGAGGTAGATCTGCCGAACAGAGAGGGGCTCAAGACCTACTTTGTAGCAGATGCTACCTCTAATCATTAAATGATTAGAGATGGTCTCAAATCCAGTGTAATATGATATGATGTAATAAATATTTTGTATATGAATAAACTGGAATATTCAAATTGCAATGAGATTAGCAACGTAAATCAATTATTGTTAATGTAATTAACTTTCAGTGATGTTGGACGGTGTAACACGACAAATAATGCGTGGTTACGTGGCACTAAATTTTCGCCATCTTCTGGAATGTAACGTGGTGCTTCCTATGCTGCACCGTGGAAGCGCTAGCTTAGCGGATCACGTTGTGCCGAGCCAAAAAATCTGCCGCCGTTTCAAAATCCCTGACGCAGTTACCTCGAGGCTATTTTTGTCGCGCCGGCATGAGCACAACGACTAAGGTTGTGCCTCAGCGTCTATAAGCGCCAGCGCCCGAGATCCGTGTTGTAGTGGGTTGTTATTAATTAGGGATCATCTTATATAATACTAATTTAGTGTATCTAATACTAGCACACAACAAGATGTATAAGGTATCAACATCACATGCAATTATTGTGATATGATATGGTCCTTCTTCATGCGCCATGATCTCCATCGAGCGCTTCCGCATAATCTCCATCTTGCCACCGATATGGTGCCAAGTCCACGATGCCACCAGCTAGTCGTCCATCGTAAAGATGACTATCACTATACTACTTAGCAATACTGAAGTAAATTAATTTACTTTTTGTACGACCATGACCCTATCAAATCACATGTCTCTAGCAAAATAAAGTTAGACGTCTCTACTTTATATTTTGCAAGTTTTACGTGGTTGTTAGGCCTTCACGATAGAACGTTTATACCTACGAACTTACAACCACAACATGGATCAAACAGTTGTCTCTACTACACCCATTCCAGGGCCCTCCATTGCAAATGTCATATTAACTACTAAAAGAGAGCCAGACACCCTCTAGCCACTTATACGTTATAAGCTGTATGCTGAGTGTGGAATCAGTCTCGCGTAAGCATACACGTAAGATTGGTCTGGGCCGCTTTATCAAACAGTGCCACGATATAAATAAGTGCACATGAGAGGGTAACAACTATAGGATTAATGCCCACAGCTAATATGTGTTCTAACTGCACAAGCAGTACTATGCATAGATCGGTTTTGATACCGCTGAAGGGATTCGTAGCAGAAAACACAAATTTTTATAACTAGTGCAACACCAAATGCTAGGATCTATCTATGAGTAATGGTGTAATGGAGAAAGTTTTGGTAACATACCCTTGTAGAACGAAAGCGCTTAACGTTCCAAAGGGAACGTGGATAAAGTAGTCGAACTCGTAGCTGACCTCAAGGTCGCGATGCTCCTCGCAAGTCACCCCAGGTCCTTGAACAACAACCTAGGTGCCACAAGTGGCACCACCTCTGTGTTTTCGCACACGTCCGGTGCACGACAACGACCTCTGGTTCTCTGATCCAGCCGAGAGTGCGAAGTAGATCTTCTGGCCAAATCTCTACAGCATAACTGTGTGTCACAATGAAGCACTCCCTTGCGCATGCCGTCCTGATCCAGGGCTGCAGTTGCAAGAGAGAAGAGAGAGATAAATTCTCTAAGGAAAATGCCTTAGAGAATATCTTATTTTGTTGTTGTGTATTTCCCACCTATAGGGCCCTCCTTATATAGGGAAAAAAGGGAGACCCCTGTCTCCTCAAGTCCCATGGTGGGAGTAAAGGAAGGGAGGGGTGGAGGAGGTGACCGGCTGACCAAGAAGGGGCGGTGGCCTGGTGGGCCCCGCGTGTGCGTCCCAAGGAAGGCTGACAGTCGGGGTAGGCCCCACCCGTGCCTTGCCCTAGCAGTGGTGACGGCTCCCCATGGGACGACTTGCCCCTTTGGACCTTTTCCCTCCAGGGATTTGACCCATTAGGAAAGTTACCCTTTTAAATTTAATTTTAAATATTTATTTAATATTATTTCCTTTTAATACATCAATACATATTATTAAATTCCTCTTGATCTGAAACATCTTTTGAATCACTCCGAATGACTTCCGATCCTCCTGGAGTGATTCTGGTTCTCTCTCGAAATAGTTCTGATATTCTCTTTCTCTTACTTCGATGATTCCATTATAACCAAAACGATCTCTGAGCGTCATTGTGCCCTTAAGTGTGTTATTCTACGGTTCAGGAATATCACAGACATGATCCAGACACCTCTCATATCAATAATCAATAGATAGACCGGGATGCCCATAATGACCCCTGTGTATTCCATGATATATATTCTCGTTTGAACCATAAACACGGAGTCTAATTCCCTTTGTTACTTTGATACCTGACTTGTCCAAGATTTGATCGTCGATGTTACTATACCTTGTTCAATCTCGTTATCGACAAGTGCTATTTTACTTATTCCATGATATTTTATTCCCGTGATCTAGTCACATGTTGCACAACATTTATCTTCCCGTCACGCGGGAGAACAAATCCTGATCTTGATGCATACGCCTCAATATGTTTCTTTGGAATACCCCACATACAGCTTTATGATCACCTTGTTATGATGTGACGATTGATGCAGTCTAAGCAGCTGCGGGTGACAATGATTAAACATGATATGACAGTCTAAGCATTAGGGTACTTCATTTCTAACTATCACAACATGAACTTTGTGACTTGCAGAGCCGGGCCGGCAAAATTCAATGCCCTGTATGCAACTCTAATATGGGCCCTATCATACTAGAAAAATTGAACTATTGGACAATTATACTCTCTCTATCTTAAAATAGATGTCACACGTTTTTCTAAATTTGGATGTATATAGATACTATTTAATAGTATATAGATATGTCAAAATTTAAACAAATATGCGACATCTTTATATTTTGAGACGTAGAGAGTAATATATACATCTCATTATATTTTACATAGTCGGTAGATATATTAGGAATTAGATTTATCTACAAACAACCTATAGAAGATTAGATTAAAGGTTGCATCAACAACGATCAATTCTAATTAAAAATTGCTAATTTTAATGGCGATTAGACGACCATTGAACACACCTCGTTTTCTGCAAGTTTGTGTCTGGATAAGCCAATGTTGATCGCCAATGTTGATCTGGATTTTCTGGAGAATAAAAAAGACCAGCGGTTTTGGTTTGATGATCCGGCGTCCACAAGAACAGTTAGTATCGCTCGCGGTGGCGGCTTGGCTCGGAGGCAATAACATTATAACACCCCCGGGATCAGGGTTAAACAAATCCATACCTTAGCCTGGCATAAGCTTAACCTAGACCTCGAGGATATCCAGTGAGAAATCGGTAAAACAACAATAACCCTGCGACAAAAAAATTATTACAGCAAGCTCATAACTAAGCGAAAAACCAAATTATTACAAGCAGAGGTCACTGACCACAAACATCAAACAACGGAAGCCAAATTATGCTATTAAGTATAGCAAACTTAACAAATGGCCTAAGAGGCCTAAAGCATAACGATGACGTCCCAACCCATAGATTTCAGGCTGCCGGCCGGGAACCCCAAGCTACTCGTCAGTGTCGATGTCGTATGGAACTCGTCTTCAGGGGAACACTTATTCTGAAAGTATCAACAAAGCAAGGGTGAGTACAGGGTGTACTCGGCAAGACTTATGGCTGATGGGGTTATTTTGCATAAAGCCATATCTTTGTTTTGGAAAACAAGAGGGAGAAGAAGCTCGTCTACTCAGAATATTTTAAAAGGGGATAAGAGAGCGCCATCTCCGAAGAATCGATCATCATCTTGATATCCACCAAAGTAATCCTCATCTCACAACTAGGATCACCCCCTCGTACACATGAGGAAGCATCCTTAAGCACACATTGATCTGCCAAGTTTTACGATTAGGTTATAGTTCTCTATGATCTTAGAATTCGGTCACCAAGCGTTCATAACCGTGAACACGGCTTTTTGGAAGATTTAACCCTGCAGAGGTGTATAACTTTACCCACACGTACCAACTGACTCTTAATGTCAAGCTATTAGCCCTTTTCCTTGGAAGGCCGACAGAGGGTGGTTGGACACGACCTTTACCTTGCTTTCGCCGAGACCATGAGTCACACCCTAAGGATGGTTCCGCCATAACGGTTTAAATCCTGAAGTCGGTCCCTAGAGATGTGGACGAGGTTGGTTTATCAGGGGCTCCATACACCCCAAGGAACTCGGTCCACGCTTTCCTACCTGTATGAATGCACCTCCTTCACCACCTTCGAGAACAACCAGAATGCATATGTCAAATGGAATGCCGAACTAGGTGACTCATGGAATCTACTAGGCAAGTTAGTTACTCGTGAGGTTTTCCAGGCTCCGTGTGGCTGTACGCTCGTCTCGGTTCCAAAGGCAAGAACTCGGTTCCTAGTAGTGGCGAGCATGGGACTAGAAAAACCACATCCCACCGTGGCCTTCCATACAAGCCTTAACATGTTTAATCTTTACCACTGATCTTACCTCATCAGTATACCTCATTCTCCTGTCATACTAGATTCTCTGCATTTGGTACATCATTTGGATGAACCAGCACTGACAGCTAAGCATGTCTAAGCAAGACACAGATAAAAGCTCTAGCAATGCACACAAGCCAAACCTAGTTATGCTAGGAGCAGTGGATCAGGTAATATAAGCTCAAAGAGAGTAATGCAACATATAGGATACTCTATCTATCGATAAAAGACCACAGTAGAATCGTATGCATCATGGCAAGAATGAAATACTTTCAAAATCATAGGATTGTATAATGGTGGGGCTATGCTTGCCTTGTTTGTTGATACCCAAAAAGCAGATCTTTGGATATCTTGTACTTGACTTGATTACAGTTGGTCAAGTATTGTTCGATCTTCGATGGTGTTGATCTCGGTCTTCGATCTCGATCTCGATATCGTACTCTATCGGGAAGAAGTAAACACCGGAAAGAAAGGAAAAAACAACAATCAACATATGGCATCGATGCAATGCTCAAGCAAGGATGATGATATGACAAGTTAATTATTATTGTAATGAGCCCCTAAGACATGCTCAACCATTTTAAACAGGGTCCGAGGGTGCAAACCCTGATAAAGGAGGAACCCCGGAATCACCTGTGAGGGGGTAGTTTGTTCTTCTAATTAAACTTGCAATTAAAGTTGTTGAACAATGCATGATTTTGATGCTAAAGTGTATATCTCATTTTTCTAAACATTTTGATATATTGTTTGTATTTTTCTGACTTATAAATAATAAGATATTGATTTTACAAGTTTATATCAAATTCCGGAATTATTAAAAAAATTAAAAACCTTACTACGTCATCATGACGTCAGCACATGGCTAGGGCATTTTTCACTAGGGAAGAGGCTACCCGCAGTGACTGACGGGTGTGCCAGGTACCACATCAGGTGCCACTGTGGCCAAGGTTGCACGGCGCTGATGCAAGCGCCACCTCAGGTCCACGCAGGCGCCACATCAGGCCACCTCGACGCGACCGCAGATCACCGGCGAACCTGTAGACGGTGGCCACCAGCGGCGCTAGAGCGTGAGCGGGGATGCGCGAGCACGTGCGTTTGAACCATGGCGACGCGGGCTACCTAAAACCGGCGGCGCCGCTGCGAGAAGGTCACCGGAGACGGAGGCATGGCGACGGACAACGGTGGCAGACGGTGACGCTCGATGGCAAAGCAAACCAGAGGGAGAGGGGAAGCGCGAGTTGGTGCTGGAGCATCGCATGCTCACCCTGAGCGCGACGATGGCGGTGGTGAGGCCGGAGGAGGTTTGTAGCAGCGGCGATGGCGACGCCGGAGCTCGTCGGGGTCGGGAAAGACTCGCTCGATGCGGGCATCTGGGAGCGTCCCGGTCCGATTCCTTCCGTGGAGATGAAGCTAGCAACGAGGCGGAGCTCCAGGGACCAACGGTTGGGCTTGGGGCGGCCGGAGACGATGTCGCGACGCGGCGGCGTCGGCTAGGGTTTCGGGCACCTCTGTGCACGGATGCCATAGAGTGAGAGAGAGGGAAATGGGGATGGGGAGATAGAGGACGTCTCCGCGGTTCTTATCCTCAGCTCCAGATGCGGCGGCAGGCATCGCAACGCAGCGGGAGATCGACGGACGATGGTAGGACACCAAGCTGCTTCGCTCGTCCTTTTGGCGGAGGAAGAAGAAACAAGAAAGGGAGCAAAGGGTACTGGGCCGAGGGCTGCTGCTGGGCTGCTACGGCCAGCGCTGCTGCACGGGTGGGCGGCAGATAGAGAGAAGAGGGAGAATTGGCCGGCCTGCTGCGGATTCAGTTCCCCTTTTTTTATACAGAAAACCTGTTTTCTATTTCTGTTTTCATTTTCCCTTTTGTATATTCAATTTCAACACTATTTTGAATATTCCAAAATACAATAGGGTGTATAAATAGTTTTGTAACACATAGGGGCCCTTTATACTATTTGGGCTCCAAACTTTTTGGGTCTTATGAAAATATCAAAACCCTTTTGAATGTTTTCAAAGGAAGGAGGAAATTAGGGTTTTAGGGTGTTTACTTTGTTTCTTTTTGCATGCAATTTTGAAGAATGATGCTCATGAATGCATAAATAAACTTTAATTTGGATTAGCTAAAACTGGGGTGTTACAAACATCTAGAGAGAGAATGAGATTAGGGAATAGAAGCAACATGCGGCGCTAGGAGGCAGGGCGTCAACGATCGATTGATCCACTAACGCACAAGCCCGTTCGTGAAATCGGGATGCAGGCGGACAGGCAGGTGCCAGGGGCCCAATACTTCTTTTCACTTTCACTTCCTAAATTCCCGCTAATGGCCCCTACTAATCATGTTCAGGACAACACGTGTGTGACAGGAAATTATGGGCCCCAGGAAAATATGGGCCCTGTGCAAATGCACAAGTTGCACTCCCGCTCGTCTGGCCCTGGTGACTTGATCGTGTTGCAATACTTATATTGGATACTATTCATCACGTCATTCACCAATGATATGACTTTATTATCAATTGGCATAGAAGCTCCATGATTAGGAAACCTTGATCATCAGTTGCCCAATAAACTAGTTAAATAGAGGCTAATAGGGACTGTGGTTTGTTTACATACGGCACATGTATCGATGTTTCTTTTGACACAGTTATAGCACGGTATAAAACTATTATGAGAGATATGATAATAAACATCCTTTATTATTTTCCTCTAGGACATATCTCCTTCAGACCTACCTGCAGGTGTTGGAGTGGTGCGGGTGCGACCTCTTCCTGGCCGGCCGTGGAGGCGAGGGGGAGAGGCGTTGCTTCGCGGCATGCTGCACGCTTGAATGGATCATGTCCGGCTGTGGTGGCGAGGAGGAGTTGAGCAGCGGCGGGCGTTCTCGACATCGACTTGGTGGTGTTCCCCTCTTGTGGGGTGTTGTTGCTGTAAGCGGACCGGAGGAGCTGGTGTGATGCCCGTGGCCGACCTCGGTGACGAGGAGGAGAAGTCGACTAGCGCATTGCTCTTGCTTCAGAGGGACAACGGTCATGGCTCGAGCAGCGCTATGGAGCTTATCACGCGGCTGCCAGTTTCGTCGTCGCAATCTACGGCCGATTTGGCGGCCATTCCAAACGCCAGGGTTGCGTATTTTCAACCTCCATGGAGGCATTTGCTGGAGTTCCTCACCGGCGTTCCCCGCTCTCTCGCCGCCACGTGGTGCATCCCTAGCGGAGGAAGAGTGGCCGAGACTGGAATCTCACCGACGGTGGAGAGGTCCAGGGGCTTGATTGCATTTTTATTTTTCCCCTATGGTCCGAGCTGTCAACTTACCTGTGTTTCCTGTAGCTCTATCTTTCTGCTGGGTGCTGTACGTATCCACCGCTTTGGAATTAAAGCTGCTTCAGGGTCCTTGGTGACCCCTCTTTCGTGCAAAAAAAAAACACGGGTCTAGGACGAGCTCTGCAGTTGCGAAACCGCAGTTTAAAACGAACGAGCTAGCAGGGCTCCACGCGTCCAGGAGTGCGCTGTGGAGTGACAGCGACGCCTTGTCGATCGACAGCTTTCCCTCCCGTACCGTACGTACGCTCGCGATCAGGATTCAGGTGACCACTTGATCGTCCACACACCCTGCCACGAGAGATGAGAATCCCCCTCCTAGTGCGCGGCGTCCAGTTGGTAGTAGATAGTATCTCCGGCCGACTTCGCCCCGAGATACTTCCCCTACGTGCCATCTAACCAAATATCTACGCGCGTGTTGGCACCCACCCACCGTGCGATGCAAGGGCCAGTGGGCCACTTTTAAAGAGCTCCTCCGAGAAGAAGGGAGAAACCTTCCCGCGACGCCCACACGCCATGCCGCCCCTCCGAGAGCGGCAGCCCGACGCGGCCAGCGCCGGCGCGCACAGCGCGCACACCGACGACGCGCAGCTCACGCCGTCGCCGACGCCCGGCGCGCAGGACAACGCGGCGAAGGCGGCACCGGCACGCTCGCGCAGGCGACCAGGCGGAGACGACGCGGCCGGGAGCGCGCGGGAGGGCGCGTTCGTTTGCAGGACGTGCAGCAGGCGGTTCCCGTCGTTCCAGGCGCTGGGCGGGCACCGCACGGGCCACACGCGGCTGCAGGCGCGGCGCGCGCTGCCGCTGCAGCAGCAGAAGCCGGCTCGCGCCGCGCACGAGTGCGCCGTGTGCGGGCTCGAGTTCGCCATGGGGCAGGCGCTGGGCGGCCACATGCGCCGGCACAAGAACGACGACGCGCAGGCACTCGTTGAGGTGGAGGCGGAGGCGGGGAAGCAGCAGGCCCAGGCACAGGCGCGGGTCGAGGAGGAGAAGCAGCGGGGCGAAGAAGAGGCGAACTGCGCGCCGCCGTTGGAGGATCGCTGCGGCGGTGATCGAGAAGGGTGTTCGTCCGGCTCAGGATCAGAGCCTCGTCTGCTCAACCTTCTCGTGTAGCTAAGGTCAATTTATCGCACAAGGAAAAGCCATGTGATGCTTTCGGAAATAAATGAAGAAGAAATGTACTAGTACTAGTAGGTGCTTTCATGTTCCATGTCAAACAGAGGTGATAGTGATACAAGCAGGACAGGCCCAGTGCTCGCAAACATACTCTATGCGGACAACGACGACTCGCACAAGAAAGAAACTTCTAGAAGTTCTCACTGTGAAACTCGAATTTTGTGTTTGTCTTGGTCGAGGAATCCTTGGCGAGACTGCGCAGCTCCTCCGTCAGCACTGGCTCGCCGCAGTAGAACACTCCTGCGATCGATATATCAGTAGAATTACCAGAGTCAGCACCATTATTGTGCCAATTCAGAAAAACTCAGAGTTTTGGTGCACTGACCGACTGTTTGTTTGTCGTGTCTGCCGGCGATGCGCTTGTAGACCTGGGGCCAGTCGGGGCGGCCGAAGTGGGTCTTGACGCGGGCGCCGGTGACGAGGTCGACACCCTGCTTGGCGTGGTTGAGGGACTGGAGCATGGAGATGAGCGCCGACCGGGCGTCGCCCTCCTCGTACACGCTGCTGCAGTGGTTGTGGAGCTCGATGGCGCCCTTCGTGTCCGCCTCCGTCACCTCGTCCAGGACTCCACGGAACCAATCGAAGGATTCCTGCTCCCGGGTCACCCAGTAGAAATAGGCCTGACGGGTCCGGAACGCGTCCGGACTGAATGCGGAAGCGCCCGCGCCGCCAGACTCGACGTCCCGGTCCAGCCGCTTCATGTTGTTGATGATGTCCTTGATGATCGAGATCATGGGCGTGGCGCCGATGCCCAGCCCTACCAGCAGCACCACGTCGTACTTCTTGTAGTCCTGCGCCGGCGCGCCGTACGGCCCGTCGATCAGCAACTTCGGGAAGCTGCAGGACGCAGGAAAACATGGAAATATGAGATGGATTTTATTCACGCATTGATGCAGCAGGAAGCAGGAGGGAGAATGTTCTCTCCTGCCCACAGAATTATTCTTACTCTCTCTCTCTATATATATATAGAGAGGACATATTCATACTACACCCGGGTGTAACTACACCCACACGTGTTTCACACTATATAGGCAGTATCTACCATACCGGAAGGTATATACGCGTAGTATGAAGTATATAAAAATATTTGGACAGTATATATACTATTTTTTGGTAGTATATAATTTTTATTCACATACTCCTTTCGTACGTACAAATATGACGGTATTTTACATATATAGTTCAAACTATGGGTGCACTTACAATTTTTTCACCTAACTTGCTAGTAAGTATCTTAGATATAGTATATGAACATATTCAAATAGATAAAGTATTACAAATACTTCCGTAAGGTAGTATATGAGAGGTGGGTGTAGTTACACCCGGGAGTAAGAAGTATTTTTTCTATATATATATATATATATATATATATATATATATATAGGGTTTGTCTATGTCTCAATTGACTGAGATTTTCTTAAGTCTCAATCACCTAAGGAAAGTGCAACCGTAGTTAAAAAAAATGTACAACTCCTTCCAGTTGCACTTTTCTAATCGAAACGTGCAATTGCATTTTCTGCCAAAAAAGTGCAACTGGGTTTCAGTTGCACTTTTTTTTAACAGACGGTTGCACTTTTCTTAGGTGACTGAGACTTATGAAAATCTCAGTCGACTGAGAAATAGCAAAACCGATATATATATATATTCTCTCTCTCTCTATATATATAGGAAAAATACTTCTTACTCAACTGATGGCCGTTGATCCTCTAAAAAGACATACTCCTATCAATGTTTTTTTTCCCATGAGAAGTCAGTACTTTTATCTCATATATATACAATCAGGCATGCCAGTCACCAATGTTTTCCCTGTGGAAATGCTTGCTATGGAGTGTCGAAGACTAATTTCAAACTGGAGGTTATTATATATGTGACACGGTCTTGCGAGCAAAACACACTAACCGTCCAATGATCTCTTATGGACTGGAGGAGCTTAAGAACGGGCCTCGCTCGCGTGGCAAAGTATCATGGCGGGTTTACAAACGTTTACTCCAGAAGAAGCGGTTTCTTTCTCTTCACATGCAACCGAGCTAAGTAGCCAAGTGAAGAAATCACTTACACTAAGGGCCATTTGGTTGAAAAAACATGAGTGCTTTTCACGGTGCAACGGGCAATTTCTCACTTCGGTCTAGTAACGCAAAATCACCACTTCGGTCTAGTAAAAAGTGAAGCTAGCACACTTGTTGAGAAAAGTGCAACGCGTTTCTCACTAACCCGGTGACGAGAAAATAATAATCCATCAATTAAACTATGGATTAACCCTTTCTCCTAGAGTGGGTTGTCAACGTAATACATACCTCGTATTGGATATGGTACCGTCACGGTCGTACTCTGCGCGGAAAATCACGGGCGCGCCCTCTTTAGGCTGCGGTGGGCAATCCTGCAATCGTGTACACACACACTTTTTTAGTTAAAACATGTTATATTAATGAATGAAGGGAGTACCAAATGTTCAGGAATATACAAGGTTTTAGAGTTTTAGGGAGATATAAGCAATTAAAAGTAGTAGTAGTAGTAGTACTTTTGAGAAGACGTCCTTGAGGTCCTTTGTCCAGCCGCCGCGCGTCCTGATGTGGACGCTGACATAGTCGTCATGGGGTGCCGACGTGATGGAGAACGGGTGCCTGCACATACACGTACATCCGTTCGTTCATCAGACCGGTCACCAATTATATATGTGAGCCGACCAGCCGGGGATGTTGGCTGCTTACCACTGGAACGCCGAGACGGCGGGACACTTGACGAAGATGTACTGGCCGCTCTTGTACTTGAAACCTTGCGGCTTGGGGAAGTGCAGTGACATGCTCGCCGGTTCGGGGTGCACCGCCACCTTGAGTTTCCTCACCGTCCGCACCCTCGACCGCAGCGTCCGTGTCACTCGCTCGCACGCGTATATGACAATCGGCACCGCCAGGTACATCCATGTCTGCATATACTCCATCCACATTCATTAATAGCCAGTCGGTCTCCACAAAGAATGAAAGAAAGCAAGAAATAAATGTGTGTGTGTGTGTTCAGGTGCAGGAACATGAATGCCATACCGTCTTCTTCTGCCACTCGTTGGTGAGGTAGAGGAAGTGTCCGTGGACGAGGAGCAGCGCGTAGACGACGACGAAGAGGTGGTGCGTGTACCAGAACGCGCTGTACCCAGTGAAGCGGTTGAGCAAGCCGTCAACAGAGCCAGTGAGGCGGTGCACAAATGGAGCGTTGCGCGAGGTGTCGCTGCCGCCAGACCCAGCTGGGAGGGGGAGCGGCTTGCCCCTGCGGCGGAACCACGGCAAGGCGAGCGTGAAGGCGATGGCCATGAGCGCCAGCATCGCCAGCCCCGTCCACCCCTCCGTGCCCTTCACGAACCACCAGTAGTTGCGCGGCTTCGCGTCGCCGAAGAAGGGCTTCATGGCCTCGTAGTCGCCGTCGGTGGCGCGCAGCAGCCGCGGGAAGTCGCACGCCAGGTGGGACACAGCGTGCAGCGCGACGCCCACGGCGATCCCCGCGGCGACCACCTTGTGGAACCCGAGGCTGTGGTCGAACGGCACGAGCCGTCCCACGGCGGTGCGGCTCCGGAGCAGGGTGATGGTGTTGCGGCACACGGGGAGGAGGACCAGCGCCATGTTGAACTTGAGCGTCTCGGCGCCGCCCTTGGCCACGCACACGCAGTAGCCCATCACCTCGAACACGGCGCGCCGGCGGTACTGCGCGAACTTCCAGCCGAAGAGGCCCGCGCAGGCACCGAGCCACAGGAGCATCACCCAGCAGCGCCGCCAATTGTCCGCCACCAAGTAGCGGGCGCGGCGGTGCCACCTCTGGAACGGGTTGGGCTCCTCCGTCGGCCGGGGGAGCTGGCATAGTAATGGAGCCTCGCTCAGCTCACGACGCTTGTTCGTCCGGATCCGCATCGACTCGCTCGGTGTCTGCAGCAGTAGCCTCTCCAGGTTGTCCAGCTGCGAATTGGATACACCACCATCAGCAACACATTATTGTGCGCCATTGTTCAAAAACTAATCATATCACAATACGTTCCAAGAGGGGAAAATGGGCGTGTCAATCAAGCCACGTATGATAACCCTTCGATTGGAAAGGTGGCGATGAATGAAAATTTTCTTGTGACTTCCCGTGGGTGCTAAGCGTTTGGGAGAAATAGTGCGGGAGAGTAGGTTTTTTAATAAAACATTACTCCTAGGGAAAATTTTTAGCCCCATTTTAGAAAAACAATACCTCGATGTAGCCGACGTTGTAGGGGTCCATCTCCTCCATTGTGAGCAGTGCATACTCGTGGCACCGCTCCTTGGACATCGTTAATTTGTTAGCCGATGCGCTCAGCGTGATGATCTGCAAGCCACACAAGAATTACTACCCCCAAAAGATCAATATTTTAAAATGTAAGATCTTTAACAATGAAATGACTAATTAGGATAAAGCATTCGGAAAACTGATCTATTGTCGCAATGGGTCCATGTGATCCACATTCAACTGAGAATTAGCTCAATTCTCGATCAAGTGATGTTATCGCATAGTTTTTATATGTGAATATATTTCTGTATCAGGGGAACTATTTTTTGATGCACGAAAATCATTTGATTTGCATGAACCATTTTTCTCAGTTATGGCCCACTTGCAACTGGAAAATTTCCAGTTGCAACTTGGAGATAACTCACCATATGGTACAAATCATGATGCAAATCCAACGGTTACGGACCTGACTAAGCTCTAACTTAGAATTGTGAAACCGTAGTACAAATGTACTCCAACGGGGCAATTAGGAAATGCATTTCTCTTAGCATGCTCTACTAGGAGATATAGGTTCATAGAAAAAAATCTCAATATATTGTATTTACATAGATCAAATATCTTATATAATCGACATCACTCTAACTAATTAAGACCATGTGATGCTGATTGGATGATGATTACGAGATTATTGTATTGTTGGATTGCGGGAGGATGTGTCTAGATATACTAAAATAGGAGGATGTTTCATTAATTCTCTCTCCTCACTAACTCTAACTCCGGTAGACAGAAGTCCCACATGTGCAATAAAAGATGACACCACCTGGAATCAATGAGGGATGCTTGAGGTTGTTCTTGGAAAGTCGCCCAGACGAATAAACCAATGAAGGAGTAGTGGGATCTTACCGCTTCAATCTCATCCTTGCTGATTCTCCCGTCGGCGTTCTTGTCCACCCTGTTAGTCAGTTAATAGCGGCATTCATCACTTTTAACTCTTTTAAGAGGCTTTTGTCAATAACAGTGCATGATAAGTGCGAAGGGATCAAAAACCAAACATTGACATATATTCTCAAAAGGTGGTTACTAATATAGGACACCAATAGGGCACAAGTTAGCTCCATATAGCTGTGTATGGAAAAAAGAGATGTGTGCATGCTCTAAAAATCCATAAATATTATAATTCTCAAATCCAATTTAAGTTTGGTATCGACGAGATTATCAAACTATACCATATGTTGGTATGTTTCTAAGATCTTTTGGTGTGATAAGTTGTTATTGATCAAAGGGTGAGAAATTTATATGTTATTGTTCTATTAAAAAAATAGTAAAAAAGTTTGACAAAGCATATACATATTGTAGGATCTTTTTTTTAAGCCATCATCGATATGAAATTGATGGTCAAGATGAACTGCATATTTGGCTGCCGGTTTGATCTATGAAACATTTTTAATCAGCAAAATGAATTTTGAATGTGTGATATGTCATCATGTTATATTTTTCTTGTGTGCAATTCCATGTATTTTCCTCTATAATGCACTCAGCATGATACTTTTCGTACAACAAGTATAGGTGAAAACAAAATTACTAACACAAGCTATAATCACATCCGGATGGATTAGGAGAAAATAAAGGGACAGGCCTCGCTCTTGCGAGTAATTAAGCTCAATATAATTCTAGTTAAAAATGCTAACCAAGAGATTCATTAACGGTGGCCGGGGGTTTAATTAGCTTACATATCGAAGAATGTCTGCAGTCGGTTGTCGAAGCTGGTACCGGTAATTTGGTCCCAGAAATCCAACAGCTGCTCCTTGTTGATGCTGTCTCCGAAAATATTCCGCCGCCTTGAGAGCGCGTCAAAGAGCTCGTCGGCGAACTCGAGCTCTTTCATCCCTGCAAAATTGTTTGCTTAGCTTATTTCTGGTTGAGACAAAGACGAAGCGAGCCGATCGAGGTGTTTTACCGATGCACTTGGCAAACTTGGAGCGGTGGAGGAGGCCATTCCTGGCCTCTTTCTCGAAGCAGCTCTCGGCGGCGGCCCTCCCTTTGGGCCCGTCAGCAGTCCGGGCGATGAACTTGAGCTTCCTGAGCGCATGCATGGCGGCGGAATTGGACCTGTCGATGTTTCTGGGGCGGCGGAAGGCCGTGAGCCGCCGGACCTGATGCGACGCCGGCTTGGTCGGCGTCATGGCGACCCGGAGGACGCCATGGCCGTACGAGGAGGACGGCCGCTTCTCCTGCGTCGCGTCGGAGTCCGCTGGGTCCGCCATGCTGAGTACGTTGCCCTCAGCGTCAGCGTGGAGGGTGACCTTCACGTCCTCGTTGTCGTCGCCGTCGTCGCTGCCCCCGGGAGGCGCGACCACGGACTCCGTGAACCGCGCAGTCTTCCGCCCCAGCGGCCCGACCCTATCGTGCAGGCCGCCGACGGCCTCCACGATCTCACCCACTCCGCCACCGTCCCCGTCGTCTGCCGCTACCCTTTTGTTATGCATGGCCGGCCACCGGTGCGCTAGCTCGTCGAACCGGAAGAAGCTCCAAGAAACGACGTAGCTAGAGCGGCTAGTAGCACTAATTTTGTTTTATGATGGTTAGACGTACGCGTGTTTCTGGTGGTGGTCTGGTGATGAGAGTGTGGGGTGATGTTTATTTATAGGGACGTGTTTATTTAAGGTGTGAACTGTAGTACGTTGGAATGTCAGATTTTGACCTATCGTTGTCGTCTGTTGGTTGATGATTAGTACCACTCCAGTAGAATGCCTTTCGGAAAAAAATGCCTTCTGATGATTAGTGGAATGGAATGTTCCACTTGCTCGAATTAAATACACTACATGCATGGAATAATCCTTGTTCTAGTTCACACGTGTTTATTCCAGGTTTACTAGTTCACAGTCAGTCTTTTAAATCTCAGTGGATGCCAGGAACCGTCGATCCAACTTTGAGATTAGTGCAAAACAATACATATTTTTAACCAGAGAATAAGTTGTGTAGTTCTTTTTGCAGTCAGTGAACATATTCTTACAATTTTCTAGACAATGATGTAGTATGAAACAAAGTTGCAAAATTTCAACTAGAAATACATAGTACTAATATTTTAGGTTGTGCACAAATGACGAAATGGTGAATCCGAAGTAATGAGGTGCAAAATTTGAATTCTTCAAAATTTGTCTGATTTTGTCATTTTTGTGTGGCCCAAAATACATAGCATCCTGAGTTGAGAATGTAGCCATGTATCTAGAACCATTTTAGTAACGCAGAGAGGAGAACAAGCCAGAGTTTTGAAAGTTTGTGTTGTTTAGGTGGCAGCTTGCAAGTACCATACCTTGAAGACTGGAGCTTTATGCGAAGTCTCCCTATTTGATTTTGTAATGTTGTTTAGGACCTCATCCTGTGGACTTGTGTATCGTCCGCAGGCAGGTCAAGCTATCACACTTAGTCCACAATCAGCACCTATGACTAATGCAACGATGGGTGGAAACCTGACTACACCAAAATACAAAGCGTTTCGAGTTGAGAATTTGCAGGTTAGTAGAATACGCCACACTTAACATTTAGGATATTTTTAAGAAATTGAAGAAATTAAAAAATAGTACTCTTCTACTTTTTTTTTGAAAAATAGAGCTACAAGTAGCCCAAGCTACATTTGCAGTTCCTTATGAGAAACTCTTTTATTCTCACATGAGCAGAATCGGTTTTATTCCCGCCATACACAAAGTGTGGACTTTTGTAAAACGAGCTACACATAGCTCTATTTTTTCAAAATTCAAAAAAAGAGATTTTAAAGATCCCAAAAAGATAAAAAAAAATAGATGTAGAGAGTGATGTGTTCCAACAATATGCAATATATCAACTCCAAATACCTTATATTTAATTGTGCAAAAATACAAAAATATGACGTCTAAGGTGTGAACGGTGCAAAATTTCAAATCTCCAAAATCATCAAGGGAGTCGACCGCCAGGTTCTGGCCATGTATGTAGAACTTTCCGGCCATGTATGTAGAACTTTTCATTTAGATAAGGCAGAGAGGACAAGTGAGAGTTTTGAAAGTTTGTGTTGTTTAGGTCACAGCTTGCAAGTAGTGCTGGAGTACTTGAAGACTTGAGTGTTATGCGAAGTCTCCCTATTGAATTTTGTAATGTTGTTTAGTGCAGGCCGGCCGAGCTATAATATTCAGTCTGCAATCAGCACGGTAGGACTAATGCAACAACGCGTGGAAACCTGACTGTTCTTTCTCTCGTCATTTACGAGCTTTACAGTTTGGATAGTTGTTGAGCGTCAGCATCATCAGGACCAGCGGAGTGATCACCAACGTACATTTTTGACTAAAACTAAGGACCGTATCCTTAGGTCATGCTCAATCTATTTCAGTATTATTATTTTCTACTTATTCTTTGCTATGTTCGTTATTAATAAGTCTTGCATGTGAATGCGTTTTCCATCTCGTTGGTTTAAGAAATAATTCTGTCAATAGAATAGCTTCTCAAAATCTGGATATGATCCTATTATGCCTTGATGAAAATGAAATTGTTGATGGAGGGTAGTTCATATTTCCTAATCTGACTAGCTAGCTAACTCTCTGCATTGTACATTTATTTTTCTTCATCTTCTCACTTGACCCTGCTCACCTGCATGATCGCTCCACGGGCGTTTTACCCATTGATGACGCCTTTATTCATCTTGATCATTGTCTCCTTGTTGAACATTTCTCTGAAGCAAAGAAGCAACTAGAATAAAAAACTTCACTCCATCTTGAATGAATCTTCAATGTGTCATCCTTAGCATCCAATACGAACATGAAACTCTTGAATAATAGTAGAAACAAATCAGAATATTAAAGGGGTTCGTAGCAGAAAACATAAATTTTTCTAACCAACGCAACACCATATGTCAGGATTTATCTAGGAGTAATGCTGTAACGAAGAGAGTTTCGGTAACATACCCTTATATATCGAAAGCGTTTAATGTTCAAATATAACTTGTAGGTGATGCGGTTTGTGGATAGGCAACACACATCCACCTCTTCTATATATATATATATATATATATATGCAAATTCCTTCTTTGATTTATGTTGTGCAGGAAATCACTGCTTTTAAGATGAAATAAGGAGTCATAATGAAGGATTTTGAGGAAGTACACACAGCCAAGTAATTGGAGAAGCTTTCTAGGGCGTCAGCACGCTTAACGACCACTGGTACGGGCGCAGTCTGCCCATACCACCCGCCCGTACCAGGTGGCGACGACTTCGTCTCATTAAACCCTACAACTTTCATGAATACGCCTATATATTTCGAGGCTCCAGCTGCTAGCCAGAGAGCCGCCATTCTCAGATTGCACCACAACAACACCAAAGGAGATCCACACCATTGTTCATCCATAGTTCATCCATTGTTCATCACTTGCACCATCCATCCCTCCATTAGCCATAGCCATTTCTTTGTACTTTTAGATCTCCTTGTGATTTTGCGACCATTGTAAGAATATTTGATTTTAATCCAAGTATTTCCATGATGTTTTCTATCTCCAATCTATTTGTTATAAGTGAGTAGTCCTCCCGGGTCGCGGGTTGGGGAGAAACCTCGCAACAATTATGTGCATCTAGATCATGGGAGAATTGTATTTTGTTTAGATTCGTGATCTGTATCTTTTGTTTCTTCGTCTCTTGTCTCGATCTGTCGACTTATAGGTACCCAAGATCCCATAGATTGATAAAGGCTTGAGGTGAGATATTTGGCTAGCGGCGATCTCATAGGAAACTCATTGACAAAAACGGAAGTACGGTCTTCGCTTAGCGCCCCATTCGGGATCAACAACAACATCACCACTTAAAACTTTGATATGTGTTTTACACTTAATAATCCTTTGTAACATGTGGCTTCGGTGTACTCTCAGTTGGTGCTCTAGAATATTAGGATGTGTTGCCCACAAAAGATTATCTTAATACAAACATTATACATAACTATGCTTATTATTATCTTTTATCCCATTTGATGTGCAGCTGCAGGTGGATCTTCAACCCTGGCCTGTTTTCATCCATTGATTCAATCCCATTATAAAGTAAACTAGATTGGTCCGGTCAACTTAGGTAAAACAAATAAACAAAGTCTTGTAGACGTGTCTTTTTTATTACCTTTTAGCAGTGCTTTCCGTTGTTCGATTAAACCTAGGTCTTCTAGGAAAAAGGCTATTATACTACATCCGTGAATCCGGATCGAAGGTATCAGGCTACAGGGATATTTATTTATGGGCCCTTGCGAATGTGTCCCAAAATGTTGGATGCCTGGACTACACTTGCTCAAATGGTCCAGATTTTCTATTCCCCACTCCCAATTATATAAAATATAGATAAACCCTAGCAACTAATCCTTTTATTATTCCCCACCTCACACAGACACCTCCAACTCAAAAACTCCACGCATAACATCTCAACCCGGTAGCGGATGATCTAGCGCGGCCGTACTGTCACAGATCTTGCACGGTCGTTGGCTAATCGGATGTTGCTCGGCCCCGCCATGCTGGATCTTGTGCGGTCCTGCCGTTGGCTTGTTCGATCCACAGGTTTGGTCCTCATCTTCTATACACATCATTGTTGGATTGCTCTTTTTGATCCGCTACTTTGCTCTTTCTCCTCTTAATCATCTTTCTTGTTCTTCTTTCAGTTCCAAGCAAAGTTACTTGTGTGCTCGAAGTTAGATTCATTTTGATGATGTTGGTGAGGTGCCGACATGATGTTGATGTCAATCAGAATAGAGAGGTGCTCAAGAATTCTTGGGTGAAATAGGTTTTTTTTCTCCTAATTAGGTGTAGTTTTAGATTTTATTAGAGGTAGATCTGCCGAACAGAGAGGGGCTCAAGACCTACATTGTAGCAGATGCTACCTCTAATCATTAAATGATTAGAGATGGTCTCAAATCCAGTGTAATATGATATGATGTAATGAATATTTTATATATGAATAAACTGGAATATTCAAATTGCAATGAGATTAGCAACGTAAATCAGTTATTGTTAATGTAATTAACTTTCAGTGATGTTGGACGGTGTAACACGACAAATAATGCGTGGTTACGTGGCACTAAATTTTCGCCGTCTTCTGGAATGTAACGTGGTGCTTTCTATGCTGCACCGTGGAAGCGCTAGCTTAGCGGATCACGTTGTGCCAAGCCAAAAAATCTGTCGCCGTTTCAAAATCCCTGACGCAGTTATCCCTCGAGGCTATTTTTGTTGCGCCGGCACGAGCACAACAACTAAGGTTGTGCCTCAGCGTCTATAAGCGTCAGGGCCCGAGATCCGTGTTGTAGTGGGTTGTTATTAATTAGGGATCATCTTATGTAATACTAATTTAGTGTATCTAATACTAGCACACAACAAGATGTATAAGGTATCAACATCATATGCAATTATAGTGATATGATATAGTCCTTCTTCATGCGCCATGATCTCCATCGAGCGCTTCCGCATAATCTCCATCTTGCCACCGATATGGTGCCAAGTCCATGACGCCGCCAGCTAGTCGTCCATCGTAAAGATGACTATCACTATACTACTTAGCAATACTGAAGTAAATTAATTTACGTTTTGTATGACCATGACCCTATCAAATCACATGCCTCTAGCAAAGTAAAGTTAGACGTCTCTACTTTATATTTTGCAAGTTTTACGTGGTTGTTAGGCCTTCACGATAGAACGTTTCTACCTACGAACTTCCAACCACAACATGGATCAAATAGTTGTCTCTACTACACCTTTTCAGAGCCCTCCATTGCAAATGCCATATTAACTACTAAAAGAGAGCCAAACACCCTCTAGCCACTTATACGTTATAAGCTGTATGCTGAGTGTCGAACCAGTCTCGCGTAAGCATACACGTAAGATTGGTCTGGGCCACTTTATCAAACAGTGCCGCTATATAAATAAGTGCACATGAGAGGGTAACAACTATAGGATTAATGCTCACATCCAATATGTGTTCTAACTGTACAAGCAGTACTATACATAGATTGGTTTTGATACCACTGAAGGGATTCGTAGCAGAAAACACAAATTTTTATAACTAGTGCAACACCAAATACTAAGATCTATCTATGAGTAATGGTGTAATGAAGAAAGTTTCGGTAACATACCCTTGTAGAACGAAAGCGCTTAACGTTCCAAAGGGAACATGGATGAGGTAGTCGAACTCGTAGCTGACCTTAAGGCCGCGAAGCTCCTCGCAAGTCACCCTAGGTCCTTGAACAACAACCTAGGTGCCACAAGTGGCAGCACCTCTGTGTTTTCGTACACATCCGGTGCACGACAACGACCTCTGGTTCTCTGATCCAGCCGAGAGTGCGAAGTAGATCTTCTGGCCAAATCTCTACAGCACAACTGTGTGCCACAATGAAGCACTCCCTTGCGCATGTCGTCCTGATCCAGGGTTGCAGTTGCAAGAGAGAAGATATAGATAAATTCTCTAAGGAAAATGCCTTAGAGAATATCTTATTTTGTTGTTGTGTATTTCCCACCTATAGGACCCTCCTTATATAGGGGAAAATGGGAGACCCATGTCTCCTCAAGTCCCATGGTGGGAGTAAAGGAAGGGAGGGGTGGCCGGCTGGCCAAGATGGGGCAGCGTCCTGGTGGGCCCCGCGTGTGCGTCCCAAGGAAGGCCAACAGTCGGGGTAGGCCCCACCCGCACCTTGCCCTAGCAGTGGTGACGGCTCCCCATGGGACGACTTGCCCCTTTGGACCTTTTCCATCAAGGGATTTGGCCCATTAGGAAAGTTACCCTTTTAAATTTAATTTTAAATATTTATTTAATATTATTTCCAATAATTAATACATCAATACATATTATTAAATTCCTCTTGATCCAAAACATCTTTTGAATCACTCCGAACAACTTCCGATCCCTCTGGAGTGATTCTGGTTCTCTCTCGAAATAGTTCTGATATTCTCTCTCTTACTTCGATGATTCCATTATAACCAAAACGATCTCTGAGCATCATTGTGCCCTTAAGTGTGTTATTCTACGGTTCGGAAACATCACAGAGATGATCGAGACACCTCTCATATCAATGATCAATAGATGGACCGGGATGCCCATAATGATCCCTGTGCATTCCACAATATCTATTCTCGTTTGAACCATAAACGCGGAGTCTAATTCTCTTTGTTACTTTGATACCTGACTTGTCCAAGATCTGATCATCGATGTTACTGTACCGTGATATTCCGTTATTGACAAGTTCTATTTTACTGATTCCGTGATATTCCATCCCCGTGATCTAGTCACATGTTGCACAACATTTATCTTCCCGTCACGCGGGAGAACAAATCCTGATCTTGATGCATACGCCTCAATAAGTTCCTTTGGAATACCCCACATACAGCTTTGTGATCACCTTGTTATGGTGTGACGATTGATGCAGTCTAAGCAGCTGCAGGTGACAATGATTAAACATGATATGACAGTCTAAGGGTTAGGATACTTCATTTCTAACTATCGCAACGTGAACTTTGTGACTTGCTGGGCCAGGCCGGCAAAATTTAATGCCCTGTATGAAACTCTAATATGGGCCCTATCATACTAGAAAAATTGAACTATTTGACAATTATACTCTCTCTATCTTAAAATAGATGTCACACGTTTTTCTAAATTTGGATGTATATAGATACTATTTAATAGTATATAGATATATCAAAATTTAAACAAATATGCGACATCTATTTTGAGACGTAGAGAGTAATATATACATCTCATTATATTTTACATAGTCGGTAGATATATTAGGAATTAGATTTATCTACAAACAACCTATAGAAGATTAGATTAAAGGTTGCATCAACAACGATCAATTCTAATTAAAAATTGCTAATTTTAATGGCGATTAGACGACCACTGAACACACCTCGTTTTCCTGCAAGTTTGTGTCTGAATAAGCCAATGTTGATTGCCAATGTTGATCTAGATTTTCTAGAGAATAAAAAAGACCAGCGGTTTTGGTTTGATGATCCGGCGCCCACAAGAACAGTTAGTATCGCTGGCGTGGCGGCCTGGCTCGGAGGCATTAACATCGTAACACCCCCGGGATCAGGGTTAAACAAATCCAGACCTTAGCCTGGCATAAGCTTAACCTAGACCTCGAGGATATCCAGTGAGAAATCGTAACACAACAGTAACCCTGCGACACAAAAATTATTACAGCAAGCTCATAACTAAGCGAAAAACCAAATTATTACAAGCAGAGGTCACTGACCACAAACATCAAACAAACGGAAGGCAAATTATACTATTAAGTATAGCAAACTTAACAAATGGCAGGCTTGAAGCATAACGCTGAAGTCCCAGCCCATAGATTTCAGGCTGTCGGTCGGGAATCCCAAGCTACTCGTCGGTGTCGATGTCGTATGGAACTCGTCTTCAGAGGAACACTTACTCTGAAAGTATCAACAAAGCAAGGGTGAGTACAGGGTGTACTCCGCAAGACTTATGGCTGGTGGGGTTATTTTGCATAAAGCCATATCTTTGTTTTAGAAAACAAGAGGGAGAAGAAGCTCGTCTACTCAGAACATTTTGAAAGGGAATAAGAGAGCGTCATCTCCGAAGGATCGATCATCATCTTGATATCCACCAAAGTAATCCTCATCTCACAACTAGGATCACCCCCTCGTACACATGAGGAAGCATCCTTAAGCACACCTTGATCTGCCAAGTTTTACGATTAGGTTATAGTTCTCTATGATCTTAGAATTCGGTCACCAAGCGTTCATAACCGTGAACACGGCTTTTCGAAAGATTTAACCCTGCAGGGGTGTACAACTTTACCCACACGTACCAACCGACTCTTAATGCCAAGCTATTAGCCCTCTTCTTTGGAAGGCCGATAGAGGGTGGTTGGACACGACCTTTACCTTTCTTGGCAGTTACAAAATACAGGCACACATACCTTACAAATATAACTTGTATGTGATGCGATGACCGATTCTTAACACGTCCCCTCAAACTAAACCGTTACTACATACAAGGTTTAGATTGGTTCTAAATCGGTCTAATATCTGCCGTGTGGCTGCCTTAGTGAAGACATCAGTCAACTGATCATTAGAAGAGATGAGCCTCACCACCAATACGCCATCATTGTTGATGTCTGTGTCATAGGCCAGTGCTGAGGCGTTGAGCTCGCTTTGGGTGCCGATCGGCAATGGGAACCACGAAGCCAGGGCGATTGCAGGTGCCTACGGGTGATCGGGGAAGCGTAGCGTGCCGATCTTGCCGACCTGGAAGCGTAGTGTAATAACCCTTATTTTTAAGGTTTTAATTATTTAGAGTTAAGTAAAACAAATAACTTCTAATCGTTTTTATTTTAGTGTTTAAAGGAGGTGTAAGTCTTTACTTGCAATATGAATTAGAGGAATTAATCTAAAGTAGAAAGCCGGCCTGACCTGCTTGTGTATGTCCACTAGTAGTACTAGCAGGGATGTGTTCATCGAGCAAACTAAAACCTGACGAGTATATATATACGTTGTCCTTAAGTAAGAGTCTAATAGAAGATTAGAAGTAAAGCTTTGCCTCTGAACGCATGGGAACATGTCGGCCAAAGTCGTGCATGGCACTCGATCATGCAAAGCCAACGTGGCCTTGTGCTAGTAGTTGGGTCATTTTTGCTTTCCTATGTGGAGTGATGCATGGTACTTAGCCTGTCATTAGTTGACACGAGTAGTGGGCAGCATCTAGACGTTCTGGCTGTGAGAAATAGAGAATTTTCTAAGAGATTTAACCAAAATAAAAGACATATAAAGCAAAGGCAGAATAATAGAAAAAGACCAGAAAATGATATACATCATGTTAGAGGAACCGCAGGTGTTCCAGTTAGCGTTGGTACCGTCGTCAGCCATATTGTCGAGGAAAATATTGTTGATGTCGGGGAAGAAGTCATCGTTGGGGAAGACGTCGGTGCAATCGCTATCCGTGAAGGAGTCCGTGCTGAAGCCAGTAGTCGCGCTGGTAGCGCTCTCCAAAAACCTTATCGCCCTTCTCCCGTACAGGACTCGAAGGAGCGGGGTCTCGAAGGCCTACTGTCCCAGCTCGCGGTGCACGCGGCAAGACGGGATAGGGAAGATCTAAGCAGCGCAGTGCTCTGGAACTGGAGGCGCAAGGTGTGTGCGTTGGTGTCTCTAAGGAGAGGAGCGACCTCTCGCTCTTATAGGCACGGGTAGGCAGGCGAATAGTCGGCGTCGGGAGAGGAAGCGAACAGGCATCGACCGAAGCCGAACGGCCTCCACTAAGCTCGAATTAGATCTCCACTGAGTTCGTATTAAAAATACACTCACGCAGACTGTTCAAATTATTATCCATTTATGCGTGGTAAAAAGAAAGACAAGCTCTCGGCTCGAGGCATTCCCGCAACCCGTAACCCGCGGCGTGCGCTCGCGTATCGTGACGAGGCGAGGCAGGCGGCGGAGGAGGAGCGCACGTGTATATGTCTTCTCTTCTCAAGCTCGTACAAGTGGTGGAAGATCTCTTCTTATAAGCTGGTCCAACTTCCACTCAACTAGCAATGTGGGACTAAACTCTTGTCCCACCTCTTGCCTTGCATGAATGGGCCAAGTGAGCCTCTAGGATTTTAGGAATTGTTGAATAATATAAATGCGTTGGGCCTTTATTAGGCAAAATTTCAACAATGCCCCACCAGATCCCAGAGGCACACATAAATTTGTCTATGGTTTCAAAACATAGTTTATATACTGGTACTAGTGGAGACTGTTAAGTTGAACTTCCACCTAGAACTCTATGCTACACTAGTTTGCAACTTGTACAGTGGACTATGCCTTGAACTGCAAGTTTGCTGCATTCTAGCTTTACACAAAGCCTTGACCAATACTGGGCTGCCGTGGGACTTCTCCTCGGGTGGAGCTTATGCGTCATACTCCATAGACTTTCATGAGTTTATTAAAGAGCACCCAACTCTCATAGACTGCGACGTTTAACAGTCAGACTCATATAAGTGTGTTCTTCAAAAGATGTTCTGCAGGACAACATCTCTGCTTGAACTAAGCCACTTAGAACACATTAAGATAAATCAGCTTGCCATGCAGAATAGGAAAGTATTGCATCTTCACGGAGTGGTGTTTTAAAGTAGGGATACTTTCCTCTCAGTTAACCAACAGCTTGTCTCCCAATTCTAATTCACGGGATCTCCGATCACATAGAGTGGTTTACCACTGTGGAAAACTTATATTGTGGGTCTCATACCCATCTCCTTTGATGCATTTTCTATCACATTACGTGATAGACCCTTTGTGAAGGGATCTTCCAGATTCTTAGATGTTTGGATATAATCCAATGCAATAACTCCGGAGTTTCTCATTTTCCTAATAGATTTCAATCTCCTCTTCACATGTCTTGAGGACTTCATATTATCCTTAGAACTGTTAACTTTAACAATCACAGTTTGATTATCACAGTTCATTGGGATTGCGGGTATAGGTTTCTCAACCATAGGTAAGTCCATCAAGAGTTCTCGAAGCCACTCTGCTTCGACAGTGGCTGTGTCTAATGCTGCGAGTTCTGCTTCCATAGTTGACCTCGTTAAGATGGTCTGTTTGCAAGACTTCCAAGAAACAACACCACCACCAAGTGTAAATATATATCCACTCGTGGCCTTTATCTCATCAGCATCAGATATCCAATTTGAATCACTATATCCCTCCAGCACCCTTGGGTACCCAATATAGTGAATGGCGTAGCTCGTAGTGCCATTTAGATAGCGCATGGCTCTCTCAAGAGCTTGCCAATGATCATCTCTAGGATTTGAAACAAACCGACTGAGTTTGCTTACAGCAAAAGTGATGCCAGGCCTCGTAGCGCTAGCTAAATACATAAGCGACCCAATAATCTGAGAATATGTCAATTGATCTCTAGTAGTGCCTCTATTCTTTCGAAGTAACACACTAGGATCATACGGTGGGTGAGAAGACTTGCAGTTGCTATACCCAAAGCGATTCAAGATCTTTTCCACATAGTGAGACTAAAGTAGTGTGATCCCACCATTATCATCTCTCAATAGCTTGATGTTCAAAATAACATCAGCTACTCCTAGATCCTTCATCTCAAAAGACTGAGATAAGAAATCCTTGACTTCCTTAATCACATTAAGATTGGTCCCAAAAATCAGTATGTCATCAACATACAAACAAAGAATTACTCCCTCGCCCCCACCATAGCGATAGTACACACATTTGTCAGCTTCGTTTACAGCAAAACTGAAGGGAATATGCCCGAGAGGCAATAATAAAGTGGTTATTATCTTATTCCATGTTTATGATAAATGTTTATTTTGCATACTACAATTGTATTGATCGGAAACGTTAATACATGTGTGTTTAATAAACAAAGGTTCCTAGTTATGCCTCTCTTATAGACTAGCTTGTTGATTAACAAGATGATCAAGGTTTCCTGATCATGGACATTGGATGTTGTTAATAACAAGGTCACAACATTGGTGGAATGATGTGATGAACATTCATTCGAAGTATAGCATTACGATCAAAGTCATTATGTTTATATTGCTATAACATCATACGAAGTAATCTTTATCCTTAGACCATGAGATCATGTTAATTGCTAACACCGGAAGAGTATCTTGATAACATCAAATGTCACACCGTAACAGGGTGACTATAAAGATGGGTTCAGTACTACGAAGGTGTTATGTTGAGGCTCATGGATCAAGAGTGGAATTTGTCAATCCCGATGACGGATAGATATACTTTGGGCCCTCTCGGTGATATCACATTGAGATAGCTTGCAAGCAAGTGATGTGATCACTAGAATGTTATATCACGGGAACGAGAAAAGAGTGCATGTCGGTAACGAGATCAAACTAGGTATTTGGATACCGATGATCGAATCTCGAACATGTATTATATCAAGAGACAAAGGGATTAAATTACAAGCGTTAAAGGTTCTCATGATCACAGAAGTCATCGTTGAATATGCAGGAGTCAGTATGGACCTCTAGGTCCCGCTTCTGATTATTGATCTGAGAGGAGTCTCAATCATGTCTGCATTATTCGCGAACCGTAGGGTGACACACTTAAGAGTTACCGGACACCATTTTGGAACACATATGTTTCAGACGAAAGAATTGCAAAGCGCAGGAATTGTTTCGATAGAAACCGGAAATTGTTTTGGGTGAAATTGCAGAAAGTGGTTCTGCATGTGATATTGAAATATTACAAGGGGTTATATGTGAATGTTTGTTAATTAAAGTAATTAACAAAATTCTGAATAAATTTAATAAAAGAGTTTTATTAAATGAGAGAGCATTAAACTTGGAGAATTTTAATGCATTTAAAGTGGGGACTTTAAAAGGGAATGTGAAGAGGCATTTTAATATGGAGGGGTTACCACCACATGAATGGAGGAGGTGAAGGGTCACCTCCCCCATGCGCCGGCCATTGGGAGGGACACCCCCCTCCTCCTATAAAAGGCCACCCTCTCCCTCCTTCTTCCTCACACCTCCTTGTGAAGGATCTCTCTCCCCCTCTAGAATTATTCCCCCATGGTCTCGGATTAGCGAGATACATGTTCCCGGTGGCATTTCGTCTGGAAGGAGTTACTGCTTCCGCTGGATCGCTGGAGCGAGGAGGTGGAGGTTGTCCGGTGGCTTGAACGTGTGTGTGAGTACGGATGCGATGCTGAGTTGCGGAGCTCGGACTTCCTCATGATCTTGAGATCGGCAAGTGTACGACTACATCAACCACGAGTTCCTACTCGTTAACAAAAATCGTTGTCTTCGAGGGTAAGTTCTTGTTGGATGTATGTCCATCCGTTGCTTTGTACCTAGTAGATATATCTTGGCATGTAGTTCTCATCGTAGCAATTTTTTTGTTTTCTATGCTGCGGACCCAACAGTGGTATCAGAGCCAGGTCTATGCGTAGGTGCTTTGCACGGGTAGTACACATATGTTTATATGTGGGCGATGATGATCATGTTATTGCATCTTATATGTATTTTGGATATTGGTGGCATAGTGGGATGAAGCGGCCCGGACCAACCTTACATGTCATCGCACATGAGACCGGTTCCACGACTGACATGCAACTTGTTTTGCATAAGTGGCTGACGGGTGTATGTCTCTCCTACTATAGTTAATATCTGATTTACAACGAGTTGCTAATAACTTGGTTATCCTCGTTGTGGTTCATGTTCGTAGGTAAGAAAGGTTCTATCTCCGAAAGCCCTAAGCCACGTAAAACTTGCAATTGATAAATTAGAGGCGTCTAGTTTACATCGTTGCTGGGCTAGTGTCATGATATGGTAATGTTGTAAGTAGATGTATGATAGATACTCTTACAACACACCTAACGTGTAAGTTCCATAGACCTTGGCCTTACACACAAAGGAATGATAGAGATCATACCATGATGCATATGATAGAGATCAAATGCATAGACCATATCATCTCACTTTACACATTAGATGTTTGCATCTTATACTGCTAGTTTTGCGCTATTGGTAGCATTGTAAGATGATCCCTCATTTAGATATCAAGATAAAATGTGTTCTTCCTTAAGTATGCACCGTTCTATGGATCGTGTTTCGAGACATCACGTGATAATCGGGTGTACTCGACTCTACGCTTTCATACAACGGGTGTAAGACAGTTTTACACACGCGAGTACTAAGGTTCTTACTTGGCGAGCCTAGCATGTACAGACATGGCCTCGGAACACGGACTGAAAGGTTAAGCATGAGTCATATAGTTGATATGATGCCCATATTGATGCTCGCCTTTGAAGCTACACCGACTCACGTGATGATCGGACTTGGTGCAGTGGATTTGGTTCATGTAATCACCAAAAAGGCACGAGGGATGTCGTTTTTGAGTGGGAATTGATTTCTATTTGGATTAGTCGAACTCAATTTGTCATAAACTATATCAAAGTGAATTTGCATAATTTATTGTAGTCATTGGCGTCTGTTCACTACCTTATGCTTAATTTTAATTGAGATAATAGAACTATAGAATTCTGGATATTTACTTTACGAACTGGTATCGTATTGTTTTGAATGTCAATTTAAAGTTTAGAAGTCCTATTGCAAACTTTCAGCAAACTCTATTTACTCCATGAAGTTTAATAAGTAGTATTAAATCAAGAGTAAAAATTCCAATGTTAGTATCTAAAGTATCATGTTTGCCTCCATGATTATTGATATTCAAAAGTTATTTTAATATCAAGATTATATTGGAGCTGAAAATTGTTTCAGAAACCATCATGTGTGAAAGATATTGTGATATATGAAACAATGTTTTTGGTTGCATTATGATAGAGTATAATTTAGCAAAATACATGTTCTCATAATGTATGAGAATTTGTGAAGGATGGAGATGCTAGGCATCTGAATCTCCCAAAAGGTTTTGGGAACTAAAATTATACTCGTCATTCTTCCTTATAGGCTATAGTAGCTTGATAATGAAAAATTTGTCATGATAAGGATGAATAGAAGATGTAAGTAAAATGTTTACTACACTAAAAGATTACTAAAGAATGGATTTTTGAAAATGCCAAACATTTGATGATGGTGGTCCACTTCAAAGTGCAAGTCCAAAGTGTCAAGACCCAAACCCGACAAGGTATAGGTCCCTGTGTTTATAGTTCTAGTCCCTGGATCGAATAGCTAGCACCCACATTTTAAGATGTAGTATCAAGAAGCAAAGGTCATATTACATCGAATATCCAGGAATAAAAATAGTTCATTACAACTTACATAGCTCATAAGGCTATCTCATTACAAAGCAGCAGATATAACTATAAAGCATGGAGTCCTTCATCTTCATGTGCCACAGGCAAACATGTTGGGTACAGACTCGTAATCCCTACTCATCAAACTTCACTATCATCAAGTAATCCTGCAACATGATAAGTTACAGCCTCAAGGGTCAATACATTTTGAATTGTATTGGCAAGTGTCACTAGTATGTGGATGTAAAGTGGAACCTATTACTACATGCATATCTGGCTAGGTAGAGCTTTGGCTAGTTTGCAGCAAGAAAGTTTTTTCCTAACTTTTTATAAATAGTTTGCAACACTTATTCTCAACTAAGTTACACTGGATACCCTCCAGGTAATATGTCCAACCACAACATAGTGGTACCACTGATAAAAATCAGTGAACCTAGGTTCCATTGATAGAAATTAATGAACCAACAACCCTTGTTCACCCATCAAGTTTTAACTTAGGAAATTAGAATGATGAGATTCTTGATTCTGCTTCATTGTCTTGATGCTCAGAAATTGTCCATAACCGGGGACACGACTAAGTACTTAGTTTTACCCTCTCGAGAGGTGGTGCACTTTCCCCACAAGACTCGACATGCATCGAGATGAGACTTTTCAGAAGCAATCCCTCAGAGCACCACGGACACGTTCCATCCTATCATCACTACCACCATCTGTCCGTCTGGCTGAGTTCTCGCAACTTAGTCGGTCAAGGCAGAGCCCATATGCCATGTGGCTGCACTAGAAGCTTCGCGACAAGAACGTCTCCAATCTCTTTGTTCCTGGGTGGCCGTCCACAAGTGCGATACACCAGCTGACCATAGACATGGCCCCTGAGTAACCACTCAACATAATCCAAGCAAGTCCCATTCCACCCAGATGTTTCATTAAGTACTTGTTTTGTTATAGAAAACATATATTTTCCAATACTCCATATAATCATAATATGATATTCTACCCCGAAAACTATAGCAGGGCAAAGCATTTCTAATCTTATGATGTTTCACCTACCAAGTAGAAACTACCATTCCCTATTCTACATAGGAGATATATCATGGCACAATAATATAGTCTATCATGCATATAGTACAAAAATCCACTAAGTATAATGAAAACAGTAGGACTTGATGATAGTGCAACTTGCCTTGGTAGTAGAATATTTAGGTACTCTTCTTGATCTTTCAAAGATTACACTCTTCAAAGTCTACAACAATACAATCAAGCAAAAAGCACATTCTCAAAACTAGCATCACAAAACAACACACGAATACAACGAAATACATGCAAGCATACAACAAGATATTTTTTTGAACAAGTTGTTACAACAAGGTTTTGAACACTACAAACACCTACTGGTCCTTTTATATAATTGAAATTCCAAATGAAACCATTTTAGTGCAATTTGGTTAATTAAAGTATTTTTCTTTTACTAGGATAAGGCTTATTCAATGTGATATTTGTTACTGCCATAAAATTATAAGTTTAATTTTTTTGTGTTTATGTTTATGGTCAAAGGGTTCAATACACAACCATTTGCAAAAGGTTTCACTCAAAAATAATTTTTAGAACATGTTTTATAGCCAAATTACTCCATAATTGGTTCTGTATAAAACGTGATTTTAACCATCACAAACGTACCTAATTGTTGCTCTAATGTGTTCTACTCATTTTTGTGAATCCATAGACATATTATTTGCTAAATTTGGATAAGCAGAACTTAATCTATGAATTTTTGAAGTTTGTAGGTTCATATGTCTAAAAATCCGAAAATACAAGTAGACATGACACTTGGCAGATTTCTATTGGAGGATACCCCTTCGGTAAGTGATCTTTTGATGGCCCTTAGATAAAGATCAATAGGACGAGGTTAGCTCATCGAAAAAGCTCGCCGAAAAGATTGCTGGAATAGCGGGCACCAGCTTGGCGTTGCCGTTCTCGTCGCTAGGAACGTATCCAGAGTTGAAAAAGACGTGGACGGCATAGAGGACGTCGAGGCGGTGCTTGGAGACGTGATGAATAGCTCTTTCCTCTCTAGTGTTGGCGGAAATTCACGGCTAGAGTGACGTACGATGTCGGGCAGCGCGATCAACTGCAACAAGAAGGTGAACCATGATGTCCTGGAGGTAGGCAACGATGAGGAGAGTATTCTAGTTCGAGGAATTGACAAGTTGCTCACCGTGGACGACAAGATCTGACGATGAACTCCGGTTTTTGGCTGATCTTGGCATCGCTGGTATGGATCGTAGAGACATCCTCTCGAGAAAGTTTAGAAACGAAAGTGAAGGAGGAGGAATAGAGGAACGCACTGCTTCTCTCGGTTTGTCTTGATATGCTCTAGGGAGGGAGATCGGGAGACGTATGCCGACGTATGACATTCGGTGCACCGCTTCGGTTTGGGCAATTAATACAATAAAATGGGGAACTAATACCCTGAACGGAATATTCATTGGATATACAACAAATTTCGTGTCTATTGCGAGTGGAGAGATCCACTAGAATTGATGGGAGAGGGAGGAGAAGAGGTACAACCATGGATGTTTTGAGTTTCTTTAGGGGTACATGAACGAGAAAGAAGATCGATGGTTCAGTTAGATTAGCTAGATGGGCCAGAGAGTGCGGCCCACTTTGAAAGGAAGGAAAACAAAATATAAGAGAGAGGGGGCTTGCTGGACTGGGCCGGATTAGGTATACGTCTCTTTTTTTTAACGTTTTTTTTCCTTTTTCTGTTTTCTTCAATAACTTTTGATTTAGAGTTTTAAATGGATCCATTCAAATTTCTAAAAATTTGTAAAATCAACAAGATCATTTTAGGATATTATCTATCTTATTTATTATCCAATTCAAACAATATTATTTATAAATATTTACTTTATCCTATATGGTTCTCTTTTTTTACTTAGTTACTTTTCTTCATATCTTTTTATTTAAAACTCCAAAAAGGGTCAAACCAATTTACAAAGTTTTATAAAATAATTCTTTATCATTATATGTTATTTAAATATACTTTTGTTCCATTTTGACATGGATTTTAGATATGGCTTATCTTGACTTTGCAATATAATCCTATTTCTTTTTCTCTTTACCAATAAATTATATATGTTGATTTATAGTTTCAAAAAACAAAAAGGTGATTATCATTTGTATAATTCTATTTAATAGTTATCTTTATAAACCATTTTAGAATACTTTTATTTCATTTAGTTATTGATTTTTGGTAGGTGCTTTATTGGCCTTGGAATTTTCTTATTTCTTTTCCTTTCTTCTTAAATAAACCATATCTTTTTATCTATAGCTCCAAATAGTGTGAAATCAATTTCTATGGTTTTGTAATTTTGTAATTTTTCCTTATAGATCATTTACGAATGCTCTTGCTCAATTTTTATATGGGACAAAGCCATAGTCTTGTATTGAACTTGATGGTGATTTCTCTTATTAGTGTTTAGGTTTTAGGTCTATCTTTTTTTTCAGAGGTTGACAAGATACATGTCATGGATGATTGAATTTTATCTTTGGATAATTTGTTTGTCACTTCGTTATTCAATTTTTTTTTGTTTAAGTAAGGTTCCCATAGAGGAACAAAAAGTTTTCTTTTCCCCCTAAATTTCATCCTTTATTTATTTTGTTTATTTGATTTTCACATTTCAAAATTTGGAAAATTTTGGGATGTGACAGGCTACCACCCTTAAAAGGAATCTCGTCCCGAGATTCGGGAAGGCTGGAAATATTAGGTTGGGTTTCAGAATAACTAGGGTACTACCACCCTTAAAAGGAATTTGACTAGGTTGTCTTTTGAGAATTTACTTTGACTTTAGTCTTTGGCTATCATTGGAAGATTGAAAATTTCCATCCTTGACACATTTTTTCTTCTTTTGAACTCTAAGATAGATGTGGCATTAGATAGGGACATGATTAGTGACTTCACATAGGAAACACATAACTTGAGATATGAAACATTCTCACAATTAGGGAATTGGTCAGTATGCTCTTTATAAGTGTCCTATGTCTCCATAGATTTTTTCAGGCTCGTGGTCTTTCCACAAGTTTATCCTTGGATTCATTATTGTCTTGGTCTCTCTGGAAAGGGTTGTTGATCATCTGATTGGTCATCCTTTGCAACAATTGGAATTGGGATCCCAAGAACTTTCACATTTCTGGGTCTAACTTAGTGTTGTTGTAGTTGTTGGCTAAAAACTGGGTTGTCACTTGATTCAACTTTGCTTGAGTTGTTAGCAGTTGTATTGTAATGGTCATCTCGAGATTGATGATGGAGTTTTGGTTTCTTGGATAGATTCTTGGATAAGTCATCTGCTTGGGCTAGATTGGGATTGGGATTAGAATAGACAAAAGATTCCTAGGGAAAGATATATTCATACACAACAATTCACACAAAGCAATATCAATCATGCATTCAACAACAAAGTTCAATCATCACTTAGGCAAACAAAATATTATTGCCATACCACATAGATTGGTATGACCCATAAACAATCATAAAATCGATTATTTAAACGAATAACTAATGTGGTGGTCCAACTATAGGGTTCTACTTGATATTATTCCCTTGGGATTATTCCATCCTTCTCCATAGCTAATGAATTAGGAATGAGATCAAGGTGTCCTTATGTCATCTTGTCACAAGGTCCTCTTAAGTTGAGTTTCCTTAGTCTCTAGGTCTTGAGTATTCTTCTTCTCTTACTTGAAGTCCTTCCAAGTGTTGTGTAGTCTATGCCTAAGTATTTCTCTAAGTTCTTCAATAGCTTTCAATGCAACACTTCTTGTAGAATCGAAGAATGACATATGAGGTTCTGAGTTGGTGAACATCCAAAGTCCGTTTGTCTTGCTTTTGTCTTCCTTGATAAATTTGTTGATGCTAGCCAAATGAATCAAGATTCTACCACGAGAAACAAAAGCTATTATAACCTAGTAAAACATAATAGATAAGTTTCTAATCCTAAGATCTTTCCTGATTTCTCTCTCATCTTATTTTCTAAATTTTTTTTGAACTTCTCTTCTTTCTTGAAATCCTTGTATGATCCTTGAACTTCTCCTCCATTGATCTTGACTTCTCTTCTTGATCCTAGAATGCCTTGTCCTTCCCCTTGAGTTAGGCGTCTAGCTCATCATTTCCTAAGTAGTTGATTGCTGCTATTATCAACATGATCCTATATAAAATTTCTAAGTCCTAGAATTACTAAAGAGTAAATCTTCCTTCTAAAACTTCTTCTCCCGGCTTATTTTGGTGATGGAGATATGCTGATCTAGTATCTTGACGATGTTGAGAAGTCCAAGTCCAAAGTAGGTGGTCTTGAAGTCCTCATTGATCCTGAAGCGAAAGTCCTTTGAGGTGTTGAGACTTAAGTCCTTAGCCATGCTGAACATGAAGTCCTTGATGATGCTAAAGCCGAAGTCCTTATCTATGTTGAAGCTGAAGTCCTTTATGATGTTGAAGTCCTTAGTAATGTGGAAGCTAAAATCCTTAGTGATGCTGAAGATGAACTCCTTAGTGATGATGAAGTTGAGGCCCTTTGCAATGATGAAGTTGAAGGTCCATTGAGATGAAGTTGAAGTCCTTTACGGTGATGGTGTTGAAGTCCTTTGTCATCAAGTTGAAAAGGGAGAGATATAGAAACTAAGGATATGATTTACAAGATTATTTGTAAATAACTTAGAACAAATACAACTCCTATTATTCTAAGGGGTCGCCCAAATCCTAGGATTACGAACCTATAGGCAACACAATGCTCTGATACCATCTGTCAAGACGTGAACCCGACAAGGTATAGGTCCCTGTGTTTATAGTGCTAGTCCCTGGATCGAATAGCTAGCACCCACAGTTTAAGATGTAATATCAAGAAGCAAAGGTCATATTACATCGCATATCCAGGAATAAAAATAGTTCATTACAACTTACATAGCTCATAAGGCTATCTCATTACAAAGCAGCAGATATAACTATAAAGCATGGAGTCCTTCATCTTTATGTGCCACAGGCAAACATGTTGGGTGCAGACTCGTAATCCCTACTCATCAAACTTCACTATCATCAAGTAATCATGCAACATGATAAGTTACAGCCACAAGGGTCAATACATTTTGAATTGTATTGGCAAGTGTCACTAGTATGTGGATGTAAAGTGGAACCTATTACTACATGCATATCTGGCTAGGTAGAGCTTTGGCTAGTTTGCAGCAAGAAAGTTTTTTCCTAACTTTTTATAAATAGTTTGCAACACTTATTCTCAACTAAGTTACACTAGATACCCTCCACGTAATATGTCCAATCACAACATAGTGGTACCACTGATAAAAATTAGTGAACCTAGGTTCCATTGATAGAAATTAATGAACCAACAGCCCTTGTTCACCCATCAAGTTTTAACTTATGAAATTAGAATGATGAGATTCTTGATTCTGCTTCATTGTCTTGATGCTCAGAAATTGTCCATAACCGGGGACACGGCTAAGTACTTAGTTTTACCCTCTCGAGAGGTGGTGCACTTTCCCCACAAGACTCGACATGCATCGAGACGAGACTTTTCAGAAGCAATCCCTCAGACCACCACGAACGCGTTCCATCCTATCATCACTACCACCATCTGTCCGTCTGGCGGAGTTCTCGTAACTTAGTCGGTCAAGGCAGAGCCCATATGCCATGTGGCTGCACTGGAAGCTTCGCGACAAGAACGTCTCCAATCTCTTTGTTCCTGGGTGGCCATCCACAAGTGTGATACACCAGCTGACCATAGACATGGCTCCTGAGTAACCACTCAACATAATCCAAGCAAGTCCCATTCCACCCAGGTGTTTCATTAAGTACTTGTTTTGTTATAGAAAACATATATTTTCCAATACTCCATATAATCATAATATGATATTCCACCCCGAAAACTATAGCAGTCCAAAGCATTTCTAATCTTACGATGTTTCACCTACCAAGTAGAAACTACCATTCCCTATTCTACATAGGAGATATATCATGGCACAATAATATAGTCTATCATGCATATAGTACAAAAATCCACTAAGTATAATGAAAAAAGTAGGACTTGATGATAGTGCCACTTGCCTTGGTAGTAGAATATTTAGGTACTCTTCTTGATCTTTCAAAGATTACACTCCTCAAAGTCTACAACAATACAATCAAGCAAAAAGCACATTCTCAAAACTAGCATCACAAAACAACACACGAATACAACGAAATACATGCAAGCATACAACAAGATATTTTTTTGAACAAGTTGTTACAGCAAGGTTCTGAACACTACAAACACCTACTGGTCCTTTTATATAATTGAAATTCCAATTGGAACCATTTTAGTGCAATTTGGTTAATTAAAGTATTTTTCTTTTACTAGGATAAGGCTTATTCAATGTGATATTTGTTATTGCCATAAAATTATAAGTTTAATTTTTTTGTGTTTATGTTTATGGTCAGAGGGTTCAATACACAACCATTTGCAAAAGGTTTCACTCAAAAATAATTTTTAGAACATGTTTTATAGCCAAATTACTCCACAATTGGTTCTGTATAAAACGTGATTTTAACCATCACAAAAGTACCTAATTGTTACTCTAATGTGTTCTACTCATTTTTGTGAATCCATAGACATATTATTTGCTAAATTTGGATAAGCAGAACTTAATCTATGAATTTTTGAAGTTTGTAGGTTCATATGTCTAAAAATCCGAAAATACAAGTAGACATGACACTTGGCAAATTTCTATTGGAGGATACCCCTTCGATAAGTGATCTTTTGATGGCCCTTAGATGAAGATCAAACGGACGAGGTTAGCTCACGGAAAAGCTCGCCGGAAAGCTCGCCGGAATAGCGGACACCAGCTTGGCGTTGCCGTTCTCGTCGCTAGGAACGTATCCGGAGTTGAAAAAGACGTGGACGACGTAGAGGACGTCGAGGCGGTGCTTGGAGACGTGATGAATGGTTCGTTCCTCTCCAGCGTTGGCGGAAATCCATGGCTGGAGTGACGTACGATGTCGGGCGGCGCGGTCAACTGCAACAAGAAGGTGAACCATAATGTCCTAGAGGTAGGCAACAATGAGGAGAATATTCTAGTTCGAAGAATTGACAAGTTGCTCACCGTGGACGACAAGATCTGACGATGAACTCCGGTTTTTGGCTAATCTTGGCATCGCTGGTATGGATCGTAGAGACATCCTATCGAGAAAGTTTAGAAACGAAAGTGAAGGAGGAGGAATAGAGGAACATGCTGCTTCTCTCGGTTCGTCTTGATATGCTCTAGGGAGGGAGATCGGGAGACGTATGCCGACGTATGACATTCGGTGCACCGCTTCGGTTTGGGAAATTAACATAATAAAACGGGGAACTAATACCCTGAACGGAACATTCATTGGATATACAATAAATTTCGTGTTTATTGCGAGATCCACTAAAATTGATGGGAGAGGGAGGAGAAGAGGTACAGCCATGGATGTTTTGAGTTTCCGTAGGCGTAGGTGAATGAGGAAGAAGATCGATGGTTCAGTTAGATTGCCTAGATGGGCCAGGGAGTGCGGCCCACTTTGAAAGGAAGGAAAACAAAATATAAGAGGGAGGGGGCTTGCTGGACTGGGCCGGATTAGGTATACGTCTCTTTTTTTTAATGTTTTTCTTTTTCTTTTTCTGTTTTCTTCAATAAATTTTGATTTAGAGCTCTAAATGGATCCATTCAAATTTCCAAAAATTTGTAAAATCAACAAGATTATTTTAGGATATTATCTATCTTATTTATTATCCAATTCAAACAATATCATTTATAAATATTTACTTTGGCCTATATGGTTCTCTCTTTTTTTACTTAGTTACTTTCCTTCATATCTTTTTATTTAAAACTCCTAAAAGGGTCAAACCAATTTACAAAGTTTTATAAAATAATTCTTTACCATTATATGTTATTTAAATATACTTTTGTTCCATTTAGACATGGATTTTAGATATGGCTTATCTTGACTTTGCAATATAATCCCATTTCTTTTTCTCTTTACCAATAAATTATATATGTTGATTTATAGTTTCAAAAAACAAAAAGGTGATTATCATTAGTATAATTCTATTTATAAACCATTTAAGAATACTTTTATTTCATTTAGTTATTAATTTTTGGTAGGTGTTTTATTGGCCTTGGAATTTTCTTATTTCTTATTTCTTTTCCTTTCTTCTTAAATAAACCATACCTTTTTATCTATGGCTCCAAATAGTGTGAAACCAATTTCTATGGTTTTGTAATTTTGTTATTTTTCCTTATAGATCATTTAGGAATGCTCTTGCTCAATTTTTATATGGGGCAAAGCCATAGTCTTGTATTGAACTTGAAGGTGATTTCTCGTATTAGTGTTTAGGTTTTGGGTCTATCTTTTTTTTTCAGAGGTCGACAAGATACATGTCATGGATGATTCAATTTTATATTTGGATAATTTGTTTATCACTTCCTCATTCAAAATTCTTTTTGTTTAAGTAAGGTTCCCATAGAGGAACAAAAAGTTTTCTTTTCCCCCTAAATTTCATCCTTTATTTATTTTGTTTATTTGATTTTCACATTTCAAAATTTGGAAAATTTTGGGATGTGACACAAAGGTATTAGTATTTGACTATATACAAGCTTTATACCATGTGTCATGTGAATGACACCACTATTGGTATTGGTAGATTCTTTTAAAAGGAAAATGAATTACTGAAAGAGAATCTATAAAATATTTGGCAGAAAAGAAAAGTTGGAAATGTCCATCTTAGGTATATAGAAGATATACATGTTATGGTAGTATTCCTTGCTTTTTAAACAATGTGGCTCTTAGGTATTAGATACCAGTATTGGATACCGAATTGGTTGGTATAAAGTGTCATACAGGACAACACAATTCATGAACTGCAATGGCCTAAGTAACTGGCAAGAGAATAGGTAATGATGTTCATCGAAAACAAATAAAGTGTTATTATGTTTTTTCGTTGTCTTCAAACCTAGCCTTCAAGATTTGTTTTAATAATTGTTATTTTGTTCCGGTATTACAAGAATAATGGTTGTTCAAATAATTACCGTATTCCATAAAGGATGGATGAACTTTTACAAGTCTAGTGGGAGAAATCACATCCATAAACATTATTGCTAAAATATCCCAAGACAAATGATTAAAATATCACTTATGAAGTAACATCGCTGTTTTAAATTATATTGGAAAGAAAACATGAAGAAACTCCATGTTGATGGATTTTTGGAGTCTTTGCTTTTGATCAATTGACGCATGTGAAACTTTCCTCGAGATAATTGAAACTACGTTCATAGGCCAAAGAGGAACGGATGACTAGCTTATTGGAAATTGTACATGCTGATATGCATAGTCCATTATGTGTAGCCATATGCGATGGATCTTTTTGCTTCATATGCTTTCTCCAGAAATTTAAGTGAATATATTTATATATTTACTTAATAAGGAAGAAGTATGAAACATTTGAAAGTTGTTCAAAGACTTTCAAGATGAAGTGGAAAATCATTGTAACAAGAAAATAAAGAGTTTATGATTCGATCATAAAGGAAGATATTTGAGTTACATGTTTAGCAAAAACACCTAAGATTTGAGGAATTGTTCCATGATTTGTGTTTCCCGATAAACCATAGTAGTATGGCATATTCGAGAGATGAAATCAAACCATGTTTGACATGGTAAGATCAAGGGTGTCATTTATAAAACTGCCGTTATGTTTTAAGGATTGAAGCTTTAGAGACTACCGCTTTTACATTGAAAAGCGCACCATCGTGATCCGTTGAAATGACACCATATAAGTTATGGTTTGGGATAAAACCCGAATTGTCTTTTCTTAAATTTTGGTATGCTATGCATAAGTAAAATGTTTACAACCAAAGTCGGATAAGCACGTCTTTGTAGGTTATCCCAAAGAATTTGTTGGGGATTTCTCCATAACACCGAGGACAAAAGAGTTTGTCGCTTGGAACGTCAAGTTTCTTGAGAAGGAACTTTTCGTGAAAAGTTAAGTGGGAGAACAATAGAACTTTGATAAGGTTGTTGAACCTTAGCTATATGTGCTAAGTAGCGCTTGGCTTGGAAAGTGTCCCGGTGGTGGCCATAATGCTCATGGCTCCCGTGATTACAAAGGGTGTGATCTCGGAGATTAGAGTTCCTATTGAACCGTGTGGGTCGGTAAGAATCAAATAGTGTGATTTGATAAGCAAGTCATTATTGTTTTGACAATGATGAATCGACTACATGCAAAGAAGCGATGATGGGCCCTAACTCCATAAAATGACTAGAAGTCATAGAATCCATGATAGTATCCATACACGAGAAATCAAGTTTCTGAACTTGGAAGACCCTCCGGAAAGGCGTGAAGCCTATCGGTCGTGTTTGGATCTATAAAGAAATAAGACATGGATGTTTAACATCTATGAAATAGTCGACATGTCGGAAAGAAGTTTACGGCAATGTTCAAGGAGTTGACTATGACAAGATTTGATCTTTCATAGCGATATATAGTCTTGACGGATTAATGTAGCAACCACTACATATAATTTGGTATATGGTAGTTGAATAAACAAAACAAGGTTCTTCTAATAGAACGGTTACCTAGGACATGTACATGACATGGTCCGAAGGGTTTTGTTAATTCAAAGGGTGCTAAAAGGGCATGCAAACTTCAATAGTTGAAGTAAGCATAGCAGAGTTGGAATCTTCACCATGATGAAACTATTAAAAGAGTTTAAATTCATCGGAGATGATGAAGATGCTTGCATTTGCAAGAAATTAAGTGGGAGCGCTGAGACATATTTCTAATACATTATGTAGAGTACATATTGTTGATTGGAAATGATGTATCTTGTATTGACACAAGTTTAGAATTTCATTAAAATTAGATTTCGATGAAAGACTTGGGCAAAACCGGAATATTTGGCATCAATATCTATATGGATAGATTGAGGCGCTAATATGGTTATGCCAGACATACATATATGAGATATTGAAAGGGTTCAATATGGAAACAACAAGAAAGGTTCTTGCTGCATGGAAAGGATTGTATCAAAATTCAAGTGTTTCAACACTTGGTGAGTAAAATCACATGAAGATTTTGATCGATTATACCATGATATGTATATATACAGAATATCCTATGCTCTAAATGTTATGAGCACATACCAGAATGATTCATAAGATGATCATTGGATAATAGTAAAGATATTCTTATGAGCTTTGGAAGAACTAAGAATATATCATGTATAAGTGACAAATAGGTACAAATAGTTCATTGTAAAGTGTTACATTGATACTAGTTTTGTCACAAGATACAAATTAAATTTATATCAATTTAGACTATGGGTGGCACAATGTAATGGAAAGGATGTTCCATGATGGATTTGGATGAGTTCCAAAGTTGAGACATTGTGACGGATACTACAACAAAAGGCTAAGTATATAACTGCTATAGTAGCAGCAAATGAGGGCATTTGTGTTAAGTAGTTTGTTATCAAACTAGGTGTGGTTCAAAGTGGGCTAATACTATGAAGATATATTGAGTGACAATAATATCAACATATTTTAACCGGAACGAACTAAAGGTCTCACCAAAGGACCAAATTTATACAATGCCATCTCATTTGAGAATGAGTGATGCGTAGAGACGCAAAGACATGCAAATACACACGGACCTGAAACTATCAGATCCGGAGATTATGTTAACCACTAGCAATCGCGTATATGCAACACTAGAAAGCCATAGGTGTTCAATACGCAAACTTTTTCAAACTAGATTATTGACTCTAGTGCAAGTGGGAGACTGAAGGGAATATGCCCGAGAGGCAATAATAAAGTGGTTATTATCTTATTCCATGTTTATGATAAATGTTTATTTTGCATGCTATAATTGTATTGATCGGAAACGTCAATACATGTGTGTTTAATAAACAAAAAGGGTTCCTAGTTATGCCTCTCTTATAGACTAGCTTGTTGATTAACAAGATGATCAAGGTTTCCTGATCATGGACATTGGATGTTGTTAATAACAAGGTCACAACATAGTGGAATGATGTGATGAACATTCATTCGAAGTATAGCATTACGATCAAAGTCATTATGTTTATATTGCTATAACATCATACGAAGTAATCTTTATCGTTAGACCATGAGATCATGTTAATTGCTAACACCGGAAGAGTATATTGATAACATCAAACGTCACACCGTAACAGGGTGACTATAAAGATGGGTTCAGTACTACGAAGGTGTTATGTTGAGGCTCATGGATCAAGAGTGGAATTTGTCAATCCCGATGACGGATAGATATACTCTAGGCCCTCTCGGTGATATCACATTGAGATAGCTTGCAAGCAAGTGATGTGATCACTAGAATGTTATATCACGGGAACGAGAAAATAGTGCATGTCGGTAACGAGATCAAACTAGGTATTTGGATACCGATGATCGAATCTCGGACATGTATTATATCAAGAGACAAAGGGATTAAATTACAAGCGTTAAAGGTTCTCACGATCACAGAAGTCATCGTTGAATATGCAGGAGTCAGTATGGACCTTGTCGTTGTATTGGGAATGGCGGTACCTGAGGAGGTTAGATAGAGGTGTGGGGACTAGCAGGGAAGCTATCGATGGCGTCCGCAGGCGGGATTGGATACAAGCGAGCGTAGCGGGATGCAAGAAGTACCCAGGTTCGGGGCCCTCGTGGTGAGGTAAAGCCCCTACTCCTGCCTGATCTGTCTATGTGGGATATACGAGCTACAGGTGCTCCTCGAGTTGTATTCTCTAGCAACTGCCTTAAATGCATTGAGACCAACCCTTTCTACTGAGGCCCTGCCTCTCCTTATATAGGCAGAGAGGCAAAGGTCTCGCTGGCTAGTCCGACTGGCGGGCCCCACAAGCGGGTCCCAGCCGACTAGTCATCTCTGATGTCCACTGGCTTGTCTTATCGGTGTATGAGCGGTATGGCTGTCGTGGGCGATGGACGCCGTCGCGAGCATGTCGTCAAACGAGCCCTTCGTTCGATGTCACCACGCAAAGTCTTCGGTATGGGCAGGTGGTTACCCGTCTTGTCATCGTACAGGGCGTACCATGCACTGATATGCACGTCGTCCTGTCTCTCTGATTGGGTCCGGCTACGTTGTCGTATCCGACTGTCTCTTTCTGATCCGGCTACTGGGTGATAGTCGGCCCGTCCTGTCCTGTCCGGCTGTATCTGGTCAGCCGGGCATGATCTGACTGTCCTGTTTCTTATTCGGATGGGGTTCCCGGGGATCATCTCCCTGACACTAGCCCCCGAGCGCGTGTGGATTCCGCCCTTAGGCGAAATGTGCACGCGCTCCTTCTTGCTTTTTGAATTTTCATCCGGCTGAGCCTGGCGGTTGCGCTACCCGTGACGTTAGTGCTGACGCTGGCCACGCGCGCACGCGCCATCATTGCTCTGCAGCGGGCAGCGTAACGTCCCGTCGCACGTCACCTCGGGAAACTACTGTCCGGCGCTTCGGTTCTTGCTCTAGGATCTTCTATGCATCATGTCCTGGCACACGGGATCCAGGCGGCGGTTGGGATGTGGGTTGCCCGGATGCGCGCCACGTGGTCCTGCTGACGGTTGCCCTTCCGATCCTTTAAAGGGACGCCGCGGGGGAGGCAGTTCTTTTCCTTCGCTCCCCCACTGCAATCTCCTTCTCCCTCGCGTGCTCTTGCTCCTGCGTTCTTTCCCTCTGCACCGCCCGCTCGCCGTCGTCGATGTTACGGGCCACCATCACTCTTTCGTTGCCACTCCTCTCGCTCAGCCGGAAATGGCCACCGACCGTGGAGCCTGGCACGGCTCCTTCGTCACCGAGGACCAAATCGTGAAGTATCGCGTGACCCGCGTCCTCCCGCCGGCGGAGGAGGTGGCGGTGCGGTTGGTGCTGGTGGGAGAGGTGTCGCCGGGAACGCGTCATCTTCCTTTCGCACCTGGCGCGCTGGTTCGCGCTGCCGCTGCATCCATTCTTCCTTATGTTCTTGGCCTTCTTCGACCTCCGCCTCCACCACCTCGGTGCCAATGCAATCGGAACGCTGGCGCACTTCATGGCGTTCTGCGAGAGTTACCTCGGGATCCAGCCGGATCTCGGGCTCTTCTGCCGTCTCTTCCGAGTTCGGCCACAGGTGCAGTACACGAAGGGGCCGCTAGTCATCTGTGGCGGCGCCTCCATGTACTCCCGCACCCAATCCGGCTACCCGAAGTTCTTGCTCCAGGACACGGTACGGCTGTAGCAGCAGTCGTACTTCTACGTCAAGAACGTCACCAACATCGACCGGATAAACCTGCCGACCTTCCAAGACGTCGAGTCCAGTCGGCAGAACTGGGATCTGAAGATCCATGGTGACAAGGCAGAGACGGATGCGATGCTGGCACGCATGCGCTCCCTTGTCACCTGCCAGCTAACCGGTCAGGACATCACTCTTAGCTGGATGTCCCGGCTGATGATGCCACTGCAGCAGTGGGCGCACAAGATGTGCTTCTACTCCGGCCGGCTGGACCCGACCCGGCTGTCGCGCCGCGATCCCCGCTACCACAACTTGAAGGAGTGGTTGTGGACGATCAGCAAGGAGCGGCTGCCGGAGAACTGGAAGTTCAGTCTGGCACCCTACAGCCGGGAGAACCGTGCGCCTCGGGTAAGTTCTTCGTAACCAGAAATTTTGCTTGTTCTTTCTATGTTATTTCCTTGTTCTGTCTGATTAACTTCTTGCATTCGTCAGATCTTCGCCTGCATCCTTCGCGAGGAGGGCGAGGCTCCCCTCGAGGTATTCACGCTAGACTTGCCCGAGTCGCGCGCTCGGCGGTCCGGCGAGGAATCGGATGGGGACGGCGACGCTTTCCCCAGCCGGAACAACGAGCCGGCCGCCGACCCGCACGCGGAAGTGCACGAGGAGGAGGAGGCCGGGCCGACTGCGGAGCCGGTGACGCGCTCTGCGACGGACGGCGAAGCAGGTGGGAGCGGCTCCAGCCGTTCCGGCTCCCGCCGGCCTGCGGCGGAGGAGCCGGCTCGGAGCCCCGTCTAGAAACGTCTTGGCCGGAAGAAAGGGCCGCCCCCGGTCGTGCCGGGGTACGTTTTTCCTCTCCCCCTATCTTTTGGTGCCTTCTGTTTGTTTGTCCTCCTTCTTGTTTTTCTGACTTTGGCTTATTTTGCTCTTGCCTTTTCCTCCTTCTCTTTAGCGCGTTGGTTTCTTTGAGCATGAGCCCGCCAGGCGCCAACTGGTCGCCAGCGCCCCGACTGAGCCAACCGGCGCCTCTCCTTCCTCTGAGGCACAGCCTCCACCTCCCCCTCAAGCTGAGCCGGCTGCCTCTTCCCAGCCGGAGGGTCCCCAGCCGGAAGTGGATCTCTCCCAGCCGGAAGGCTCCTCCGCGGGCGCGCGGGGGGCTGCCGGCAAGGAGCTCGTCGTTGTTGGCGATGACAACTCCGACGAGGAGCTTGGGGAGGAGTGGCGAACGGCGGTGGTCGCGGCGAAGGAGTCCTTGGCCGTCAATGCCGTGGACGACGACGCCTCCTCTACCGCTTCGCTGTCGGACCTTGCTGCCACGCTCGAGCTGGCGGTGAAGGAGATCCGGCTGCTTGAGGCCACAACCGGCAGGAACCGGACCCTGGAGCAGAAGCTTGCTGCCGCCAACGGGACCTCCTAGAGTAAGTTCGCTTTATCCGTCTTGCTCCTTTTTTTTTGATAGCCGGTTTCATTGCAGCTATCCTCGTGTGCGCTCAGCGCGAGATCGATCGCTTGAAGAAAGCGAACGACCGGCTGAGCAGGTCCAACTCCACTCTGCGGCCGCAGAACAAGGATTGGCACGCGCGGGTAGACGGCTTGGAGGCCACCGTCAAGGAGCGCGACGCCTCGCTCGCTAGCCGAGCCGAAGCCTTCTCCCTCCTCGAGGCCTAGAACAAGGACCAAGAGAAGGAGATAAAATGGCTAGGGGTCAAGGAGAAGGCGCTGGTGGAGGAGCTGATGCAGGTCGGCCACACTGCCAAAGGTGAGTTCTTTCTTCCGTCTTCCTTTCTTTCCGGATCCGGTAGCCGGATCTGACTCCTCTTTTCTGACAGCTTTTACCCGGCATAGACTGCCGCCTACAACCGCTGCGGAGAATCGGCGGGGCGCCTTGGCCCCGAGAGCTCGTCGTCCTTCTTGGCGAGGAAGCTGCGAAGCTTCGTTAGGAGGCACGGGACGTCTTCTCCTTCGTGTGGCCGGAGGCTCTAGTTCCGGAGACGATGGCACAGCTGGCGGCGAAAGTGGGAGAGGTACCGGCTGCGGTGGACCGGCTGCGGGACCTAGCGGCGCGGGCCGGAGCGGAGATGGCCCTGGCACTGATGCTCTCCTGGTACAAGGACGCTCGCATCGAGAAGATCGATGGGGGCTTCCGTGCCGGAGCCGATCTTTTCGCCATCCGCCAAGCCCATCCGGAGCTTCGCGGGTCTGCCATCAAGATCGCCGACTATGTGGACCCGAACGAGGTGCTCACCGACTCGGAGTCCATCGGTACTCCCGATGTGGAGGCCCTGGTGCCGCCGCCTGCCAGCGCCGGAGCCGGATCGAGCACTGCGGCTCCTCCTCCGCCCCCAACTTCTGTCGGCCAATAACTCCCCCACGGCAAAGGCCCTGCCATTTAGCTGCTGCCCCGGGATGCCGGGTGTATTTGTCTTGTCTTATACGTTTGTGAACTTTGTTCGTTTGTACCGGCTATCTGTGACGCCGGGTAACTTATGAGAGCTTTGTCTCCTTCTTGTTTATTATTGTTGAAATTCTTGAATCTTGTGCGTTGAGCTTTCCTTTTACGTATTTTGCCCGACTAACTTAGTCCGGCTACACACCTTTAGCCGGGCGACCTGCACCTCTAGTGGCGCAGCCTGCCGGGTGTAACCCGAGATTCGGAGTAGGCGTGGCGAGTGCTTTGAATCTTTCTTATTTCTCCAAGTCTTCTAACTTTACCCGACCGGCCTCGGCCGCCGTCGCTGGGCGCCTTGACCGGGAACTAACATTCCAGTGGGGGCGGCACTGCTGGTGTAGCCCAGGATTCGGAGTAGCTGGCGTAGCCAGGTGCTTCGAATCTTTCTTATTTCTGCCAAGTCTTCTAACTTTACCCGACTGGCCTCGTCCCAGTCGGCCGCTTTCGTCGGCTGGACGCCTTCAGCCGGGGAACTAACATTCCAGTGGGGGCGCGCGAGCGCACCCACTGGGTGTAGCCCCCGGGATTCGGAGTAGCTGGCGTAGCCAGGTGCTTCGAATCTTTCTTGTCTTTTCTTGCTCCCGCCCTTGCCCTCACCTGGGCTCCGAACGGCCGTCTAAATGCCCTTAGCCGGTCAGGAACTACAAGATTCCACTGGGCGCAAGGCGCACCGGTGGAGGTAAGAGATTCGGAGCGCTTGATGAAGGCAAGGACTTCGAATCTTCTTTCCTTCTCCTGAATTCCGACTCAAAGTAGTCGGACAAGAATGCACATATGCACACACATACATCTTCACAGGTTAATAGGTTAGTCTGTCAAATCGTAGCCGGAAAACGGCTTGTTTTTTTGAAAACTGGCTTGCTCCTTTCTAGACACTTAGTCGCCTTCTCGTGTGTTCTGCTATTTTCGCTGCATCCTTGCCGGCCGGGTTGCAGCCGGAATCAAGGAGCCGACAAGACATTACGACGGGTACTAGCGGCTTAGCAGCTGGATTGGTTCGAGCTAGTTGCATGGCCGGGACATCTGATCTGTCGTGCCTCTTCCCCGTTTTTCGTGTGGGATGCCTCGGGCTTTTGCTCTTGCTAGCCGGACAGCCGGGTTGCGGTCTGTAGCTGAGACGAAGAGTGGGCCTCTGACATCATCGCACACTATTCAGCTGGTTTGTTGGCTTAACAGGCCGGGCCAGCCGGCGAGCCCCCGGGTAGGGGTTGCCGGAGCCAGAAAATTTGAACCGAAGAACAGGTGCACACATATTTCTAGAAGGAGCCCCCGAGATTCTCGTGGGAGTCCGAATTTTCATTCATGGGGTTTTCGGGATACATACACTGCCTGGCGACTAGGTGTAAAACGAGAGCAGCAGGGCCGCGTTCCAAGGACGTTTGGTCTCCTCGTCCGATTTGTCCATCTTGTTCTTGTGCAGCTGCTGCGCATCGATGAGGTAATAGGAGTTGTTGGGCAGCGCCCGGCTGATGATGAAGGGGCCCTCCCAGGGTGGTGATAGCTTGTGCAAGCCCTTCGTGTCTTGCACCAGCCGGAGAACCAGGTCGCCCTCGCGGAATGCGACTGGGCGAATCCGGCTTGAATGGTAGCGACGTAGTCGCTGCTGGTACAGGGCAGACCTGGACAGGGCCAGCTCGCGGGCCTCCTCCAGGAGATCCACCCCGTCCTCCCGCGCCTCCTTGTTGGCTTGCTCGTCGTAGAGGAGCTTGCGAGGGGAGTCAAATTCGATGTCGGCGGAGAGGATGGCTTCCGATCCGTAGACCAGGAAGAATGGCGTGTAGCCGGTTGACCTATTCGGTGTGGTGCGGAGGCTCCACAGCACAGCCGGAAGTTCTTCGATCCAACATCCGGGTGACCGCTCCAATGGCTCGATGAGACGCGGTTTGATGCCGGCTAGCACCAATCCATTTGCTCGTTCGACTTGCCCATTGGACTGCGGGTGTGCAACGGAGGCGAGGTCCAGTCGGATGCCCTTGTTGCTGCAGAACCAGGCGAAGGCCCCCTTGGCGAAGTTCGTACCATTGTCGGTGATGATGCTATTGGGGTAGCCGAAGCAGTTGATGATGTCGGTGAAGAAGGTAACGACCGTCGCTCCATCCAGCTTCCGGATAGGCTTGGCCTCGATCCACTTTGTGAACTTGTCCACCGCTACCAGCAGGTGGGTCATTCCCGCGCGGGCTCGCTTGAAGGGCCCGACCATGTCGAGGCCCCAAACTGCGAAGGGCCAGGTGATCGGTATGGTCTTGAGCACCGAGGTTGGCATGTGCCTGAGCTGCCCGAAGCGCTAGCACCCATTGCACACGCGGACCAGCTGCTCGGCATCCTCGAGGGCGGTGGGCCAATAGAAACCATGGCGAAACGCCTTGGCGACCATCGCCCTTGACGAAGCATGGTGCCCACACTCACCCTGGTGGATGTCCTTGAGTAGCCGGTAGCCTGTGTCTACATCGACACATCTTTGGAAGATACTGGATACACTGCGCTTGTACAGCTCGCCGTTTATGATGGTGTATGTATGCGCGCGGCATCGGATTTGCCTGGCCTCTACCTCGTCGTCCGGGAGTTCCCCGTTGGCAATGTAGTTCATGAAGGGCTGTGCCCAGGATGGCACTTCCCGGATGACGAGGACGCCTCATCCTCCGGTGACAGTGTCGGGGTCGTCGGTGGAATATCCGGACGGCAGCCCCGAACCACTAGGTTAGCCGGCAGCCTCGGTCTTGCGAGCCGGAGGGCACCGCCGCCGGAGTTGGTGCGGGTTTTCTTTGGTGGTTCTCGCTGCCCGCTTCGCTGCCCGCCGCTGAACGCTTCCGCCTGAGACGATGGAATCTGACTCTAGCGACGGGTTGATGGATGGCTTGCGCAGATGCTCCAAGGAGGCCCCTGGTGGGATGGCCTGCCTGGTGGATCCTATCTTGGAGAGCACATCAGCTGCCTCGTTGTTGGTGTGGGGGACGTGATGAAATTCGCACCCGTCAAAGGAGGCGCTGAGCTTCTGGATGTGGAACCGGTAGAGAGCCATGTTTGCATCTCTGGCGTCCCATTCCCCGGACACCTGTTGCACCACCAAGTGCGAATCACCGAAGCACAGGATCCGGTTGACGCCGATCTCCTTGGCCAGCCGGAGCCCGGCGCCAAGGTTTCATATTCGCCACGTTGTTGGAGGCCTTGAAGTGGATCTGCACGTACTCCAGCCGGTCTCCCTTGGGCGAGGTGAGCACGATGTCGGCTCCTAAGCCCGAGCATCTTCGACCCGTCAAGTGCATCCGCCATGGTCTGAATCCGGGACCGTGGAGATATCGGTCTTGGCCTAGTCGACGAGGAAGTCCGCCAACGCCTGTGACTTGATCGTGAGCCGGGGCTCGTACTGGATGGAGTAGGCGGCGAGCTCGATGGCCCACTTGGCGACTCGGCCGGTGGCGTCCTTGTTACCGATGATTTCCGAAAGGGGTGCAATGCATACGACCTTGATCGGGTGCTCCTGGAAGTAGTGCTTGAGCTTCTTGCATGCCAGGTACACACCGTAGCACATCTTTTGGTAGTGGGGGTAGTTCTGCTTGGAGAGGGAGAGAACCTCGCTGACGTAGTAGACGTGTCTCTGAACCGACTGAGCCTTGCCTTCCTCGGGGCGCTCCACCACCAGGACGACGTTGACGACCCGGCTGGTGGCTGCTATATAGAGCAACATCGGCTCCTTGCTAGCCGGCGTGGCTAGAACCGGCACTGTGGATAGCATGTGTTTGAGGTCGTGAAACGCGGTGTCGGCCTGCGAAGTCCAGGAGAACTTGTCCGTCTTCTTCATCAGTTGGTACAACGGGAGTGCCTTCTCCCCCACCGATTTAAACGACCGAGGGAAGCCTGCATCCGGTGAACTTCCGACTCAAGCAGGTTCTTGGGCGGCTGCATCCTCTCGATGGCCGCGATCTTCTCCGGATTCGCCTCGATACCTCGTTGAGATACGAGGAAACCGAGTAGCTGACCGGATGGTACTCCGAAGACGCACTTCTCTGGGTTCAGCTTCATCTGGTACTGGCGGAGGTTGCCGAATGTTTCTCTCAAATCCTCGAGGCGGGTGCGCTTTTCCTTGGTTTTGATGACTACGTCATCCACGTAAGCGTGCACGTTTCGGCCTATCTGCGAGTGCAAGCATTTCTGCATACATCGCTGATAGGTGGCGCCTGCATTCTTTAGGCCGAAAGGCATGGTTACATAGCAGAAAGCCCTGTAGGGGGTGATAAATGATGTCTTAATCTGATCAGCCGGGTTCAGCCGGATCTGATTGTACTCGGAATAACAATCTAGAAAAGACAACAAATCACAGCCGGCCGTGGAATCGATGACTTGATCGATACGGGGCAAGGCGAAGGGGTCTTTCGGGCACGCCTTGTTCAGGCTGGTGTAGTCGATACACATGCGCCAAGTCTTGTTCTTCTTCAACACCAAGACTGGGTTCGCCAGCCAGTCTGGGTGGTATACTTCCATGATGAACCCGGCTGCAAGGAGCCGGGTGATCTCATCACCGTTTATCTTTCTCTTTTCCTCTGCGAACCGGCGCAGAGGTTGCTTGACCGGCCTGGCATCCGGACGCACGTGAAGTGAGTGCTCGGTGAACTCCCTCGGCACACCCGGCATGTCTTTGGGAGACCATGCGAAGATGTCCCGATTCTCACGGAGGAAGTCGACGAGCGCGCCTTCCTATATGCTGTCCAAGCCGGCACCAATGGTGACGAACTTAGTCGGATCGGAGGGGTCGAGCAGAATCCTCTTTGTCTCCTTTGCCGGCTAGAAAGCTCCTTCTCCAGCCAGTTTGATGCTAGCCGGAATGTCCTGCTGGGCCATGGCCACGTTGCGCATGATCGCGCGTTTTTCTTTGGCTATGATGAGGGCCTCTGCCAGTTTGGAACCGGCTGAGGCGCACTCCATCGATCGCCTGAAGCAGCCGGCGACGGTGATCACGCCGTGGGGTCCCGGCATCTTCGTCTTGAGGTACGCGTAATGGGGGATGGCCATGAACTTGGCGAGGGCGGGGCGCTCGAGGAGAGCATGGTAGGAGCTCGTCAGATTTACCACTTCAAACCAGATTGGTTCGCGGCAGAAGTTCTCCTTGGTACCAAAGATGACGTCCAGCTGGATTTTCAGCCGGCCAGTTGGCCCCGCAAGACGCCATGGAACGTCGTGGTAGTCGGGCGCAGGTCGCCTTCACGAATGCCCAGCTTCTCCAGCGAGGACTGGTAGAGGAGGTTGAGGCTGCTGCCTCCGTCGATGAGGACGTGCGAGAATCGGCAGGTGCGCGCGTTGGAGACGATGAGGGGGTCGAGCACCATGGCGTAGCCCCCGGGAGTCGGTAGATGCTCAGGCTGATCTGCCCGGCTCCAGGTGATGGGGGTTTCCGACCAGTTCAGGTACTGGGGGACCGGAGAAACGATGGCATTGACCTCCTTGGAGCATCGCCTGCGGCTATGCTTGTCGTCCTGCTCCATCTCGAAGATGTGGTAGGCGGCGTGCGGCTGGGGGTAGCTGTTGTTGTTTTTGCCGCCGTTGCCGCCGTTACCGTCATTACCGGCTCCCCTAGCCGGTGGCGGGGGTCCGCCCGGTGGGGGAGGCGGGAGACGAGGCTGGTTGCCCTGGTCCTTTAGCTGGCGAGTCCAGCTGCAGTTCCGGGTGGTGTGGGTAGCCGGTTTGAAGGGACCGCTATGCCACTTGCACGGGCCGTCAATCATCTGGTCGAAGGTGAGCCGGGGCTTCTGCCTTCTTGCGTCGTTAGCCGGTGCGTCAGGCGCACCCTCCACAGCATTGACCTGCCGCGCGTGGTAGCGAGGCTTCTGTTGTCCGGCCTGGTGGTCCCCATGGAACCGGTTGTCGTTGCCGTGGCGTATGGAGGATCCGGCTTCACCAGTCGGATTGCTCGGACGGTCGCGAGCCGGCTCTGTGGGAGTCGGACGGCCGTCCGCGTTTACTCGGAGGGGCTTCTTCATGGCGGCATCCGCCGTGGCGTACTGGTCCGCAACCGTCATGAGCTCCGCCATGGTTTTCGGCTTGTAACACAGTAGCCGGTGGCGAAGCATGGTGCTCTCTCGGCATCCTTCGATGAAGAAGCTGATGGCTTGGCTCTCCAGAATGCCCTCGCAAGTGTTGTGGAGCTCCGTCCACTTGGCGAGGTACTCGCGGTCGCCCTGGACGCACAGGGCCAGGTCGCGCGGGCGCCCTGGATGTTTGTACGTGCCGTTGAAGTTGCGGACGAACACCTTCTCGAAGTCAGGCCAGGCGGTGATGCTATTGGGCGCAAGGCTATTAAGCCATGTCCTTGCCGACCCGGTTAGCATGAGAGGGACGTAGCGCACAGCTGTGCGCTTGTTCCGTATGGCGCCGACCGCCGTAGCGTAGTCGGTCACCCGCCTTCCGTTTCATGTCTGCCGATTTGGGGTGTCCCTGGGCAGGGAAAATTTATCCGGAAACGGCTCGTTCTAGATGCGGGGCCTAAAACAAACCGGACCTGTAGAATCTTCCTCCTTCGTGACGCGCGCTTGAGCGAGGAGCTCGATGCGGTCGCGGGTATCCGGACAATCCGGTTACGCCCCACCCGGACGAGACGGAACCGCTGGTCTAGGCGCCCGGCCGGCGGAGGGGAGGTGGCGGGTTGCTGTTCACCGTCTCGCTCTCGTGCTGGCCCTCATGCCGAGCTGCGACGCTGCGCGGGCCCCGGGCGGCTGAGGGAGGACGCCATCGGTGGTGTCATGGCGCGCCCCTGCTGTTGGCGGGTAGCTTGCTTCCTCTGGAGTAGCTAAGGTCTTCCTGCGTCTGCCGGTTGGCACCGTCCTGCTCGTCCGCGACGCAGAGGAGCTCCTGGACGCGAGCGTGCTGGCGGGCTCGCTCCTTGCCCTCCAGGCTGGGTAGTTCTTCTGCTGCAGCTCGCGCCGCGCGCAGGTTCTTGATGGGCGTGCTTTAGGTGGGCCGTGTGAGGGCAGGCGCGGGATCCGGCTCCCCGTCCTTCTCCATCCTATCGCCCAGTTCACCGCCTGACGCTGCATTTCTGCCGGCTGCTCGGCCTTGGTAGCGAGTGAGGCCGTGCGCGGTCGCATTTCGCACCTAGCAATCTCAAGTTGCTTGCGGGCTGCGGCCAGTTCCATGGCCTCCTGGAGGAGGATCTGTCTCTCCATGGTGAAGTTGGCCTCCGCTTCCTCTGGGTTGTCCCCGAGGTTAACCGGCGTAAGGAGCCGATCAATGGCATCCTCCACCGGGTTCCGATGCTACGGGGGAGCGGAAGTTCCGACCTCGTCCGCGCCTCGCTCCGGCGGCTGGCGGGGATGCGAGCTGGATCCGGCCATCATGACCTCCATGCTGCGAGGTGCGGTGGAGATGCTGCCGTCTGAGCATGACAGCCCCGCGACAGAGACGATTTCCCTAGGGAAATGCTCCAGGACGGTGGCGATGTAGATGGGGAGATCGCCGAATAGCAGGACGGTGCCGTTCGCCGGGAAGGAAGTTCCGGCGAAGCAGGAGGCGTTGTTGATGACGCTGTCAAACTTGCCGAGCGTGAGCACCAGGCCGGAGGCCACGCGCTCAACGGCTGAAGTGCGGGTCCCGTGCGGAACGTGACTCCGGTTGAAGCCATTCCCCCCACGGTGGGGAACAACTGTCGTTGTATTGGGAACGGCAGTACCTGAGGAGGTTAGATAGAGGTGTGGGGACTAGCAGGGAAGCTATCGACGGCGTCCGCAGACGGGATTGGATACGAGCGAGCGTAGCGGGACGCAAGAAGTACCCAGGTTCGGGGCCCTCGTGGTGAGGTAAAGCCCCTCGACCGTTGTCTATGTGGGATATACGAGCTCTGTGCTCCTCGAGCTGTATTCTCTAGCAACCGCCTTTAAATGCATTGAGACCAACCTTTCTATCGAGGCCTCTCCTTATATAGGCAGAGAGGCAAAGGTCTCGCTGGCTAGTCCGACTGGCGGGCCCCACAGGCGGGTCCCAGCCGACTAGTCATCTACAGTGTCCAACCTGGCTTGTCTTATCGGTGTATGAGCGGTATGGCTGTCCTAGGTAATGCGGACGCCGTCGGCGATTGTCGTGCCGACAAAGCATCGCTCCAGCGCACCCACGCAAAGTCTTCATATGGGCAGGTGGTTGCCCGTCTTGTCATCGACAGGCATACCGTAATCATACGCACGTCGCCCTGTCTCTCGATTGGGTCCGCCACGCTCGTATCCGGCCGCTGTCTCTTCGATCCGCCATCGGGTGATAGCCGGCCCGTCCTGTCCTATCCGACTGTATCTGGTCAGCCGGACGCGATCCAACTGTCCTATTTCTTATTCGGATGGGGTACCCGGGGATCATCCCCCCTGACAGACCTCCAGGTCCCGCTTCTGATTATTGATCTGAGAGGAGTCTCAATCATGTCTGCATTATTCGCGAACAGTAGGGTGACACACTTAAGAGTTACCGGACACCATTTTGGAGCACATATGTTTCAGAAGAAAGAATTGCAAAGCGCAGGAATTGTTTCGACAGAAACCAGAAATTGTTTCGGGTGAAATTGCAGAAAGTGGTTCTGCATGTGATATTGAAATATTACAAGGGGTTATATGTGAATGTTTGTTAATTAAAGTAATTAACAAAATTCTGAATAAATTTAATAAAAGAGTTTTATTAAATGAGAGAGCATTAAACTTGGAGAATTTTAATGTATTTAAAGTGGGGACTTTAAAAGGGAATGTGAAGAGGCATTTTAATGTGGAGGGGTTACCACCACATGAATGGAGGAGGTGAAGGGTCACCTCCCCCATGCGCCGGCCATGGGGAGGGGCACCCCCTTCCTCCTATAAAAGGCCACCCTCTCTCTCCTTCTTCATCACACCTCCTTGTGAAGGATCTCTCTCCCCCTATAGAATTATTCCCTCATGGTCTCGGATTAGCGAGATACATGTTCCCGGTGGCATTTCATCTGGAAGGAGTTGCTGCTTCCGCTGGATCACTGGAGCGAGGAGGTGGAGGTTGTCCGGTGGCTTGAACATGTGTACGAGTACGGATGCACTGCTGAGTTGCGGCGCTCGGACTACTCACGATCTTGAGATCGGCAAGTGTACGACTACATCAACCACGAGTTCCTACTCGTTAACAAAACTCGTTGTCTTCGAGGGTAAGTTCTCGTTGGATGTATGTCCACCCGTTGCTTTGTACCTAGTAGATAGATCTTGGCGTGTAGTTCTCATCATAGGATTTTTTTTGTTTTCTATGCTGCGGACCCAACAAAAACCTGCAGTGGTTAGGGTTCTCTCAAACTTCTCGTGCCGCCGCTTAGGTGCTTGTTTAAGGCCATATAAATACTTCAACAACTTACACACTTTTCCTTCTTGACCACTCCCTACAAATCCATCTGGCTGATCCATATAAATTTCCTCGTCTAACTCTCCATTTAGGAAAGCCGTCTTAACGTCCATTTGATGAACGAGAAGACCATGTGAGGCAGCCAAAGATAGTAGTACGCGAATGGTGGTCAATCTGGCTACGGGTGATTAAGTATCAAAGAAGTCCTCACCTTCTTTTTGGGTATAACCCTTGGCTACAAGTCTTGCCTTGTACTTCTCAATAGTACCATCAGGCCTAAGTTTCTTCTTAAAAACCCATTTGCATCCTACAGGTTTGCACCCATAAGGACGATCAGTGATCTCCCATGTTCCATTCGCTAAGATGGAATCCATCTCACTACGAACGGCTTCCTTCCAGTAGTCAGCATCAGGAGATGCATTGGCTTCTGAAATATAAGTAGGGGTATCATCCACAAGGTACACAATGGAATCATTACCAAAGGATTTTGCAGTCCTCTGTCTCTTACTCCTCTTAGGAATTTCATTATCATCCTCCTCAGATTTTTCCGAGTGTTCAATAGGAATGGTATGTTCAGGAATTGTGGGTATTTCCTGATTCAATGAGTCAGGTATCTCCTGATTTGGTGAGCTAGGTATATCCTTCATGGGAAAGATATCCTCAAAGAAAGTCACATCATTTGACTCCATGATTGTACCAACATGCATTTCTGGTACTCCAGATTTTACTATCAAGAATCTATAGCCAATGCTATGAAAAGCATATCCCAGAAAAACACAGTCCACGATTTTTGGTCCAAGTTTACGCTTCTTTGGGATTGGCACATGAACCTTTGCCAGACAGCCCCAAGTTCGCAAGTAAGAAAGATTTAATCTTTTCTTTTCCCATTCTTCAAATGGAGTAATCTCTTTGTTCTTGGTGGGAACTCGGTTTAGGACGTGACATGAAGTCAGTAATGCCCCCCACCATTCGTTGGAGAGATCCGATGTGTCTAACATGGCGTTAACCAAATCTGTTAGAGTACGGTTCTTTCTTTCGGCTACCCTGTTTGACTGGGGAGAGTAGGGAGGCGTCCTCTCATGGATTATACCATGTTCCACACAAAAAGAATCAAACTCGTTGGAAAAGTACTCTCCACCACGATCAGACCTAAGCCTCTTTATCTTTCGATCAAGTTGGTTTTCTGCTTCAGCTTTATAGATTTTGAAGTAACTCAAAGCCTCATCTTTTGATTTCAGAAGATACACATGACAATATCTCGTAGAGTCATAAAATATTTCTTTCCACCTTTTGTTAATACACCATTCATCTCACAAATATCTGAATGTATGAGCTCTAGTGGCGCCAAATCTCTCACCTCTGCAGTCGTATGTGACTTGCGAGGTTGCTTTGCTTGCACACAAGCCTTGGCATTTAGATCCCTTCACAGTACTGAATTTTGGGATTATATTCATTTTAGCTAACCGCATCATGCAACCAAAATTAACATGACAAAGACGTGAATGCTAGACATTTGATACAAGATCAGATGAAACTTGATTCACGACTTTATTACACACATCTGACAGTGACAGGTAGAACAAACCTCCACACTCATAGCCTTTACCAATAAATGTTCCAAACTTAGACAGTACAAATTTATTGGACTCAAACACAATCTTGTAGCCATCTCGACATAGAAGTGATCCACTAACAAGATTCTTATTTATTGAGGGAACATGATGCACGTTCTTCAGGCGCACGGTCTTTCCCGAAGTGAACTTCAGATCGACCGTACCAACACCATGAACAGAAGCATGCGAGCCGTTCCCCATCAGCACGGACTGAGCCCCTCTGACCTGATATGAAGAAAACATGGAAACACCAGAACAAACATGTACATTAGCGCCCGTGTCAATCCACCAATCAGGAGAATGACATAATGAAAGAACAGTAGGTAATATACCATACCCAACATCTTTCATCTCAACGTCGCCCATGACAACATTAGCAGTCTTGCTGCCTTTTCCATGCCGGCGCTTGTCAAAGCGGTTGGGGCAAGCAGGAGCCCCATGATTAGGATCACCGCACACATGACAAGCACCTTTCTTCTTATCAGTCTTCTTCTTGAAGCTAGTAGACAGTGATGCTTTGTTCTTTCCATCAAACTTTCCTTTTCCATCAAACTTTCCCTTGTTCTTGGACTTGTGTGACTGGAAGTTCTTTTTCTGTACCAGATTGGCACTTGAACCTCCCTCAGCACCTCGAGCACGTGTGTCTTTTGCTCTCGCCTTATCTTCCACATCAAGAGTTCCAATGAGATCCGATACGGAAAACTCTTGTCTCTTGTGTTTCAGGGAAGTAGCAAAGTTCCTCCACGAAGGGGGAAGTTTGGCAATAATGCCCCTGGAAATGAACTTGTCTGGTAAAACACAAGGGAAGTGCTCAAGCTCCTTGGCCAGTGACTGTATTTCATGAGCCTGCTCAACCACGGAGCGGTCATCAGTCACCTTGTAGTCATAGAGTTGTTCCATGACATACAGTTCACTGCCAGCGTCCGAGACCCCAAACTTGGCCTCGAGCGCAGCCCACATGTCCTTGCCATTATCAAATGACATATAGGGTTCAACAATGTTATCCCCTAGAATAGACAGCAAAGCAGCCTTGAACAGAGTATCAGTTTTCCGAAAAACTTGTTCCTGAGCAGGAGTAAGCTCTCCCTCAGGCTTGCCAAGAGTGGCGTCATAGCAGTTCATCTTTTGAAACCAGGGAACTGCTCTCACGCGCCACCTCTTATAATGCGTACCCTCAAAAACAGGTGGCTTCACAGAAGCAACGAAACCACTTGGAGCAAATTGCCTATAATAAGGTTTTTGGATTGTTGAGAAATAGAGCAATTTTCCAAGAGATTTAACCAAAGTAAAAGACAGATAAAGCACAGACAGAATAATAGAAAAGGACCAGAAGATGATATACATCACGGTAGAGGAACCGACGGTGTTCCCGTTAGCGTTGGCACCGTTGTCAGCCATGTTGTCGAGGAAAAGATTGTTGATGTCGGGGAAGAAGTCGTCGTTGGGGAAGACGTCAGTGTAGTCGCTATCCATGAAGGAGTCCGTGATGAAGCCAGTAGTCGCGCTGGTAGCGCTCCCCAAAAACCTTATCGCCCTTCTCCCGTACAAAACTCGAAGCAGCGGGGTCTCGGAGGCCTACTGTCCCAGCTCACGATGCACGCCGCAAGACGGGATGGGGAAGATCTAAGTAGCACAGTGCTCTGGAACTGGAGGCACAAGGTGTGTGCGGTGGTGTATCTGAGGAGAGGAGCGACCTCTCGCTCTTATTGGACCGAAGCCGAATAGCCTCCACTAAGATCGAATTAGATCTCAACTGAGTTCGTATTAAAAATACACTCACGCAGACTGTTCAAATTATTATCCATTTATGCGTGGCAAAAAGAAAGAGAACCTCTCGGCTCGAGGCATTCCCAAGACCCACAGCCTTGCTGTAAATGAGGCGAGGCGTGGCGAGGCGGGCGGCGGAGGAGGAGCGCGCGTGTATATGTCTTATCTTCTCAAGCTCGTACAAGTGGTGGAAGAGCTCTCCTTATAAGTTGGTCCAACTTCCACTCAACTAGCAATGTGGGACTAAACTCTTGTCCCACCTCTTGCCTTGCATGAATGGGCCAAGTGAGCCTCTAGGATTTCAGGAATTGTTGAATAATATAAATGGGCTGGGCCTTTATTAGGCAAAATTCCAACAATCCCCCACAAGATCCTAGAGGCACACATAAATTTTCCTATGGTTCCAAAACATTGTTTATATACTGGTACTAGTGGAGACTGTTAAGTTGAACTTCCACCTAGAAATCTATGCTACACTAGTTTGCAACTTGTATAGTGGACTATGCCTTGAACTGCAAGTTTGCTACATTCTAGCTTTACATAAAGCCTTGACCAATACTGGGCTGCCGTGGGACTTCCCCTCGGGTGGAGCTTATGCATCATACTCCATAGCCTTTCATGAGTTTATTAGAGAGCACCCAACTCTCATAGACTGTGACGTTTAATAGTCAGACTCATATAGGTGTGTTCTTTAAAAGATGTTCTGAAGGACAACATCTCTGCTTGAACTAAGCCACTTAGAACACATTAAGATAAATCATCCTGCCATGCAGAATAGGAAAGTATTGCATCTTCACGGAGTGGTGTTTTAAAGTAGGGATACTTTCCTCTCAGTTAACCAACAACTTGTCTCCCAATTCTAATTCACGGGATCTCCGATCACATAGAGTGGTTTACCACCGTGGAAAACTTATATTGTGGGTCTCATACCCATCTCCTTTGATGCATTTTCTATCACATTACGTGATAGACCCTTTGTGAAGGGATCTGCTAGATTCTTAGATGTTTGGATATAATCCAGTGCAATAACTTCGGAGTTTCTCATTTTCCTGACAGATTTCAATCTCCTCTTCACATGTCTTGAGGAGTTCATATTATCCTTAGAACTGTTAACTTTAACAATCACAGTTTGATTATCATAGTTCATTGGGATTGCGGGTATAGGTTTCTCAACCATAGGTAAGTCCATCAAGAGTTCTTGAAGCCACTCTGCTTCGACAGTGGCTGTGTCTAATGCTGCAAGTTCTGCTTCCATAGTTGACCTCGTTAAGATGGTCTGCTTGCAATACTTCCAAGAAACAACACCACCACCAAGTGTAAATATATATCCACTCGTGGCCTTTATCTCATCAACATCAGATATCCAATTTGAATCACTATATCCCTACAGCACCCTTGGGTACCCAGTATAGTGAATGCGTAGCTCGCAGTGCCATTTAGATAGCGCATGACTCTCTCAAGAGCTTGCCAATGATCATCTCTAGGATTTGAAACAAACCAACTGAGTTTGCTTACAGCAAAAGTGATGCCAGGCCTCGTAGCGCTAGCTAAATACATAAGCGACCCAATAATCTGAGAATATGTCAGTTGATCTCTAGTAGTGCCTCTATTCTTTCGAAGTAACACACTAGGATCATACGGTGTTAGAGAAGACTTGCCGTTGCTATACCCAAAGCGATTCAAGAGCTTTTCCACATAGTGAGACTGAAGCAGTGTGATCCCACCATTATCATCTCTCAATAGCTTGATGTTCAAAATAACATCAGCTACTCCTAGATCCTTCATCTCAAACGACTGAGATAAGAAATCGTTGACTTCCTTAATCACATTAAGATTGGTCCCAAAAATCAGTATGTCATCAACATACAAACAAAGAATTACTCCCTCGCCCCCACCATAGCGATAGTACACACATTTGTCAGCTTCATTTACAGCAAAACCTGCAGTGGTTAGGGTTCTCTCAAACTTCTCGTGCCACTGCTTAGGTGCTTGTTTAAGGCCATATAAAGACTTCAACAACTTACACACTTTTCCTTCTTGACCACTCACTACAAATCCATCTGGCTGATCCATTTAAATTTCCTCGTCCAACTCTCCATTTAGGAAAGCCATCTTAACGTCCATTTGATGAACGAGAAGACCATGTGAGGCAACCAAAGATAGTAGTACGCGAATGGTGGTCAATCTGGCTACGGGTGAGTAAGTATCAAAGAAGTCCTCACCTTATTTTTGGGTATAACCCTTGGCTACAAGTCTTGCCTTGTACTTCTCAATAGTACCATCAGGCCTAAGTTTCTTCTTAAACACCCATTTGCATCCTACAGGTTTGCACCCATAAGGACGATTGGTGATCTCCCATGTTCCATTCGCTAAGATGGAATCCATCTCACTACGAACGGCTTCCTTCCAGTAGTCAGCATCAGGAGATGCATTGGCTTCTGAAATAGAAGTAGGGGTATCATACACAAGGTACACAATGAAATCATTACCAAAGGATTTTGCAGTCCTCTGTCTCTTACTCCTCTTAGGAATTTCATTATCATCCTCCTCAGATTTTTCCGAGTGTTCAATAGGAATGGTATGTTCAGGAATTGTGGGTATTTCCTGATTCAATGAGTCAGGTATCTCCTGATTTGGTGAGCTAGGTATATCCTTCATGGGAAAGATATCCTCAAAGAAAGTCACATCATTTGACTCCATGATTGTACCAACATGCATTTCTGGTACTCCAGATTTTACTATCAAGAATCTATAGCCAATGCTATGAAAAGCATATCCCAGAAAAACACAGTCCACGGTTTTTGGTCCAAGTTTGCGCTTCTTTGGGATTGGCACATGAACCTTTGCCAGACAGCCCCAAGTTCGCAAGTAAGAAAGATTTAATCTTTTCTTTTCCCATTCTTCAAATGGAGTAATCTCTTTGTTCTTGGCGGGAACTCGGTTTAGGACGTGACATGAAGTCAGTAATGCCCCCCCACCATTCGTTGGAGAGATCCGATGTGTCTAACATGGCGTTAACCAAATCTGTTAGAGTACGGTTCTTTCTTTCGGCTACCCTGTTTGACTGGGGAGAGTAGGGAGGCGTCCTCTCATGGATTATACCATGTTCCACACAAAAAGAATCAAACTCGTTGGAAAAGTACTCTCCACCACGATCAGACCTAAGCCTCTTTATCTTTCGATCAAGTTGGTTTTCTGCTTCAGCTTTATAGATTTTGAAGTAACTCAAAGCCTCATCTTTTGATTTCAGAAGATACACATGACAATATCTCGTAGAGTCATAAAATATTTCTTTCCACCTTTTGTTAATACACCATTCATCTCACAAATATCTGAATGTATGAGCTCTAGTGGCGCCAAATCTCTCACCTCTGCAGTCGTATGTGACTTGCGAGGTTGCTTTGCTTGCACACAAGCCTTGGCATTTAGATCCCTTCACAGTACTGAATTTTGGGATTATATTCATTTTAGCTAACCGCATCATGCAACCAAAATTAACATGACAAAGACGTGAATGCTAGACATTTGATACAAGATCAGATGAAACTTGATTCACGACTTTATTACACACATCTGACAGTGACAGGTAGAACAAACCTCCACACTCATAGCCTTTACCAATAAATGTTCCAAACTTAGACAGTACAAATTTATTGGACTCAAACACAATCTTGTAGCCATCTCGACATAGAAGTGATCCACTAACAAGATTCTTATTTATTGAGGGAACATGATGCACGTTCTTCAGGCGCACGGTCTTTCTCGAAGTGAACTTCAGATCGACCGTACCAACACCATGAACAGAAGCATGCGAGTCGTTCCCCATCAGCACGGACTGAGCCCCTCTGACCTGATATGAAGAAAACATGGAAACTTCAGGACAAACATGTACATTAGCGCCCGTGTCAATCCACCAATCAGGAGAATGACATAATGAAAGAACAGTAGGTAATATACCATACCCAACATCTTTCATCTCAACGTCGCCCATGACAACATTAGCAGTCTTGCTGCCTTTTCCATGCTGGCGCTTGTCAAAGCGGTTGGGGCAAGCAGGAGCCCAATGATCAGGATCACCGCACACATGACAAGCACCTTTCTTCTTATCAGTCTTCTTCTTAAAGCTAGTAGACAGTGAGGCTTTGTTCTTTCCATCGAACTTTCCTTTTCCATCAAACTTTCCCTTGTTCTTGGACTTGTGTGACTGGAAGTTCTTTTTCTGTACCAGATTGGCACTTGAACCTCCCTCAGCACCTTGAGCACGTGTGTCTTTTGCTCTCGCCTTCTCTTCCACATCAAGAGTTCCAATGAGATCCGATACGAAAAACTCTTGTCTCTTGTGTTTCAGGGAAGTAGCAAAGTTCCTCCACGAAGGGGGAAGTTTGGCAATAATGCCCCTGGCAATGAACTTGTCTGGTAAAACACAAGGGAAGTGCTCAGGCTCCTTGGCCAGTGATTGTATTTCATGAGCCTGCTCAACCACGGAGCGGTCATCAGTCATATTGTAGTCATAGAGTTGTTTCATGACATACAGTTCACTTCCAGCGTCTGAGACCCCAAACTTGGCCTCGAGCGCAACCCACATGTCCTTGCCATTATCAAATGACATATAGGGTTCAACAATGTTATCCCCTAGAATAGACAGCAAAGCAGCCTTGAACAGGGTATCAGTTTTCCGAAAAACTTGTTTCTGAGCAGGAGTAAGCTCTCCCTCAGGCTTGCGAAGAGTGGCGTCATAGCAGTTCATGTTCTGAAACCAGAGAACTGCTCTCACGCGCCACCTCTTATAATGCGTACACTCAAAAACAGGTGGCTTCACAGAAGCAACGAAACCACTTGGAGCAAATTGCCTATAATAAGGTTTTTGGATTGTTGAGAAATAGAGCAATTTTCCAAGAGATTTAACCAAAATAAAAGACAGATAAAGCACAGACAGAATAATTGAAAAGACCAGAAGATGATATACATCACGGTAGAGGAACCGCCGGTGTTCCCGTTAGCGTTGGCACCGTCGTCAGCCATGTTGTCGAGGAAAAGATTGTTGATGTCGGGGAAGAAGTCGTTGTTGAGGAAGACGTCGGTGCAGTTGCTATCCGTCAAGGAGTCCGTGATGAAGCCAGTAGTCGCGCTGCTAGCGCTCCCCAAAAACCTTATCACCATTCTCCCGTACAGGACTCGAAGCAGCGGGGTCTCGAAGGCCTACTGTCCCAGCTCGCGATGCACGCCGCAAGACGGGATGGGGAAGATCTAAGCAGCGTAGTGCTCTGGAACTGCGGCTCGAGGCATTCCCGCAACCCGCAACCCGCAGCGCGCGCGCGTTGTGACGAGGCGAGGCGAGGCATGGCGAGGCGGGCGGCGGAGGAGGAGCGTGCGTGTATATTTCTTCTCTTCTCAAGCTCGTACAAGTGGTGGAAGAGCTCTCCTTATAAGCTGGTCCAACTTCTACTCAACTAGCAATGTGGGACTAAACTCTTGTCCCACCTCTTGCCTTGCATGAATGGACCAAGTGAGCCTCTAGGGTTTCAAGAATTGTTGAATAATATAAATAGGCTGGGCCTTTATTAGACAAAATTCCAACACTGGTCAGTCAGCAAAGCGGCAAGAGCCAGTGCGTGTCAGATATTTTGGTTGGACATAGTCGGTGCTCAGATATTTTGGTTGGACATAGTCGGTGCTCATCCGTATAAATAGCTGCTACCGCTGGGCACTTGCACACACTGTCCCTCGATTAGAGTTGAAGAGAGTGAGCTGCCCTTCAAACACACCACTGCATCGATTAGTTTAGGTCCAGAGAGTGAAAGATATAGAGCAAGAGAGAGTAAGGTGCTGCCAAAATACAGAGGAGGGCCGAGCGATAGGTTTCTGTTTATTCAGTTATCTGCTATGTATTTTCTTTTTATGGCGGGATTTATTGACCATGGAATTATATTGAAGTGGATTTTATTTATTTACAGGCAAGCTGATCTATATCCTCTCATATATTTTATAATCTAGGTTTTGTCTGGAAAATTGAAGATGCATTATTATTTGATACATGAGAGTTGTGGATATTCCGTGGAAATATTTGTGGGCTAATACGCCGGTGTCGGTATACGGTGATGGATCCGGTCGGAGTCACTGATACGAACCGGGTGTTCGTCATAAATATGGATTTGGAGATTAACATGAAAATTAATAAGACTGTTTTTGTAAGAAAAACTTGGTGCTACGAAGGTAACCGTATTGTACCGGTCACAGTTCAGGTATGGGACTGGCTGAGTTCTCCGCTAGAGACGGACCTGAAATGGAACATGTCGGTGATGATCCGTAGGACCATCGACATCAGTAAATTTAGGTGTCCGGGTTTTAGTGGGTCAAAGGGCTCTGCTCTTCTAGACGCCTGTGTGGTTCTAGTTGAGGTTGTCGGCGTCGGAGTACCCTCTGCAGAGTGTAAGCGTTAATATTAACCCCTTGACTCCCGGGTTTGGGAATGCTTACTTTCATATGTGGCACCATACGTTTTTAAATTGCCTAATTACTTTATACACATGTTTTTATAAAAGAAAGTCTATTTTACAATTTATATGACTGTTGTATGATTAGTTTGTTGAGTACTCGTTGTACTCATCATTGCCCCCTTTTGTTTTTGGTTGCAGTTGGAAGAGAAGACGTGGTCGTTCGAGGAGTTAGGCTGGACCGGTGGGCGGGAAGCGGATTAGAGAATCTAGTTGTATTCTTGTATAAATGTAAAACAATCATATAATAAAATGTTGTTAGTGAGCTTCTCGAGATCCACTGTGTCGGCTTTTGCCTGTATTTTTAGCCTTATGGGTATATAGGCCTCCCAGTCTATATACACGTGGTGGTTGTCATTCTACCGGGTCGGGTCTTGGGGCGTGACATGTAGGCTCCCGATCGTCATGCTGATTCCGTCGCCCATGGACTCGAAGTCCGGTCGATTCGCAGGCGAGTGGACGGTGAAGTCGAAAGCACCAAAGAGGAGGCGATTCTCCGCTACAACAAAGTTGTAGATCGCAGGTGATGGGGCCGAGGAAGCCGCAACATCAGCACTCCCGTTTCCCACAGACGACGCCAATTGACGAGGAGTTAATTCATCAATGCCCATCGTTGATGGACTTAGGTTCGAGGAATTGGGAAGCGCTGGAGGCATCGATCGGCTAGCAAACAAGCACATAGGGAGACACGAGGTTTTACCCAGGTTCAGGCCTCGAAGAGGACCCTACTCCTGCTTGTCTGCTCTTTGATTATCGGGGAGTCGAATGTTACAGGGGGTGCACAGATGCAATCTGACGAGGTGTATGCTAGGGTTGTGGATTGTCCTCCTTGCTGCCCCTGCCTAGCCTTTATATAGGGAGGCCAGGTCTCGGGATAACAAGCCGACTCTGTTACATATTAGGGTTTTCTCGTTAATTTTCTATCTATTCCTTGCCGTGCTCTTCAATGAGTCAACTTCCTTTGGGCCACCCAAACTTGCATTGGGCTTTAATGATACCGTGGACTCCTCTTGGACTAGACCGTATATGCTAATCACGAGTACCTGTAAGGTATACCCATGTCACCTATTGTATGCGATAAATGAGTTCATTCATTGGTTGGTAGATTGCTATATGTAAATCCTTACAGTTGTCCGGGGTCCCATCAAATAAAACTTAAATTAAAGACTAACTGTGTGTATCATCATCTTCTCTGCAGCTTCACTGGTACATCATCGACAAATATTTCATCTGAATAAGGAGAGGAAAAATGGAAGCCATGGCTAGCTAAGGATTCTTTAGAAAATATGAGATATACTAAGTTATGGCTATATATGATTTCATAGTATATTTGATGACTGTTTTTTTTCTTTCTGTGGGTTTGAATTTTGCAGAGATGTTAATAGTATTGCAAGAGTTTAGAAAGAACAAACTAGATACATTAGAAAGAACAAACTAGATACAATGATTGCCATGTAAAGGATTACTCCTCTTTTCAGTTCCATTGATTACAGTTATATATATGGGATTTTACCTCTCCAACACATCTCTAAGGAAAGTTACAGCTCAAGGGTAGTTCATTGAACAATTTGAATATGCTTCTGATATTGCATATCAAAAACGAATTGTCCCTTCAAAAAAACTTAATTCTAGTTATAAAATTCGTTGAGGCCTAAAAGTTATTCGATGTAAAAGCAAACTATAGCAACGCATGGACTACAAGATTCATGTTATTTGCAACTAATTACCACAAATTCTCTTGTAGGGGCATGTGTCCTATCTAGATAAAGTTGAGATGGGAGTACTCGAGGGGTACTATGTGTGGATCATTGTTAGAGAGACAGGGCTCTTGCAAGACAACGTAGAGATATTCGGTACATCCATTAGGCCAAGTACATGTTAATGTGAATGAGAATATGACTGTTAGTGTTGAAATCAACTGTTGCAATGCACAAGTATAGATACATGAATATTTACGTTGGGTCTATCTAGGCAGCAACCGGTGGCTGGTTAGTCCAAACCAGCCACTGCCATATTTGGAAACAACAGCCCGTCCCACCGACCTGAAACAGAAAGAAACCATCGCATCGTGCGCCGCTAGCCAGGTTTGCCTGGGCACGCGCTTACCACCCCCTCCCACACCACGTGAAGCCCACCTCCTAGAAGCTACTGAATCCACATATCTGGTGCGTTCTAGAGGAGAATTAAAAAGGTAACAACATCTCGTTTCCTCCCCTTTTCTCCTCCATCACCTTGCAAAATATTCAGGTCTCCAGTTTAGAGCTCATGAAGGATATCAACTAGTTCATGCAAAAACAAGACCAGGAAAAAAATCATAGTAATCAACTTAGGAGAACACAAAAAATCCCAATAGCAACTAAAGTAGGATTATGAGAATCTAGGAAGGATAGTACCTTGTAACAAGGTGTGCATCAAATTAGTTGTGTAGGTGATACAACTGAAAAAAGATTGGTGTAATTTTGCATGTATGAATTCATGTAATAATTAACAAGTAGAAACTGTAACAACTTAGTTGAACTTTGCAGTTACCTTTTGGCAAACTGATTATGCAGATAGCAAAGATCACCAAAAACTAAACTAGGTTGTATTCACACATGATGCTTTCGTAAAAAAAATGGTGCAAACCTGGGAGTAACTTATGGTAGATACAACACATGCGTTATGAGTTGCTTACTAACTTGGTGCATCCCTAGGTCCTTATGAGGAAGAAAACATGGGGGATACAACATGCCAATACCATAGTTGTATTTGGAAACAAACCTAAATACAACCTAGATTGTTGGATATATTTGAAAATCACAGGAGCACTATCATAGAAAAAAAGTAGCCCCCTTGAGTAGCTTAGTTAGATTCACAAGTTCGTTGGTACATTGGACACCATAAATGAAAGCAAAGGGGCACAAAGGTTCCTTTTTCAACAAAAATTGTAACCAAGCCTAATAAGAGAAAACTTCCCAGGTTCACACATATTGATGGTTCGCAGAGAATGTACTAGGTAAAATGAGGAAGAATATTCAAACGAGCACTTGCTACAAGAACTAGTTGTGTGAAAAAAATACTCCCTCAAATCCATAATAAGTGTCGTTGATTATAAACTTTATACTAAATCAGCGATACTTATTATTACGGATCGAAGAGAGTAGTAACTGTCTTAGCTATTGTTCAAAGAATAGAAGAAGGAGACCATAGTTGTTGGTTCTTTTGTACATAGTGCAAAAGTACTTGATGATGAAGGGCGCACTGGTAATAGTTTCATTTCCGCATACACCTAAAAATTGCAACAATTGAAACTAAGGTAAATAATTTGATTTGGTTTGCACAAAATTGCATAAATAAAAGTGCTAGTTTCATATATAGTGCATGGCACATAGGTACATGAACAATATTGCTAAAAATATAAGACTTTCTATAGTGTTACAGATTCTGATCTATACCCGAGCTCGCAACTAGATGATGTTGGTATTGAAGATGGAGAATTCAGTGGCATGGAGCCGGTATTTTGCACTCAAACAGTCCAAGCAAAGATTAACGAGTGCTTGCTGGCAAGGCGGCAGGGGCGGTGATTCAGATATATGTAGTGACAGGGGCCATCATATCTGCCGCCGGAAGAAAACAACATAATCTAGCAAACAAAAGAAGAGAAACAGATATAGTTGACAACTTAAAACCAACACATGGAAAAATAAAAATGGAAGAGTAAAGGACAAACATCTAATTAGGTATAATTGTTTTTCCATCATATGTTGTACCTGCGTCAATCCTTTGCACCGGATACTAGATGCCTCCCTGTTGCTTCATTGGGTACTGGTAGTTGGAAATTACAGTGCTTAGTAATCTTCCTCATTGGTGGAAAACAACTTGCCTGCCATCACCTTCGATACATTAGTCTGAAATAAAAGCAACTTAGCCTAATCTGCGTATCCAACTTAATTAAATGCTGAAAGCAACTAAACTATGGTGATTGTACAACTTAATCAGGGAAAAAGACAGTGAATCAAACAAACTAAACTGTCGACAACTAATCTATCTAATCAACTCAATTGAGATGGTTCAAAAATTAAGTTACTATACTTAAAATCAACTAAAAATAGGGAAAAGGGAAGTTACAAAAGCAAAATAACTCACTCTACAATCATTGTGCAATTTAGACTAATCTACCTACTGACCATATTTAAATAGTGCAAGCAACTCAACTATGTTGGCAGAAAACAACTTAGCTATGTTGCAAAAACAAGTTATTATACGTAGTGAAACTCAATTAATTGGTGCAAAAAACTTAATAGGATGGAACACCAACTCAACTACATTGACAGAAATATCTTAGCCATGTCGCAAGAAAAACAACTTAATATATGTAGTGAAACTCAATTAACTGCTGCAAAAGCAAACTTAATAGGATGGGGATAGAAACTTAACATTCTTGCAAAAAGCAAGTTAAATCTATGCAATGAAACTTAGTTAACTACTATAAAAGTCATACTTAATAGGATGGGGATAGCAACTTAACTGTTTTTGACAAACAACACACCTTGTACATGTATGTGCATGGGGCAAAAACTAGCGAGTAAAAAACTAGAATAACTAATGATGAAAAATAGTGACAATAAAAACACGCCTAGACCATGGTTTGCGCAAACAACAACCACCGCATAATTGGTGAAATATACTAAGGCAAAGAGACCACGATATGCTATGGTGACAAGCAACTAAAGTGTTGTAACACCCTTGAATCGGCCCTATGCAGATTTTAGCGCTTCCCGCCAAACCCGCATAGAAACGATTCAAAGATGCCCACCAGACACTTGCGTGTGGGTGGAAAACGAAGTAATACCATTGCATAATAGTTCACGGTGGAACCCACAGAACATATATATACAACAATGACTCCTCGAGTCAAGTATACAATTAACAGCACAAGATCCAAATCACCTTGAAATGATACAACATCCGAGTACGAATAAGATGCAAATTGGACTAAGAGTCCTGAAGAATAACCAATGGCGTCCATAACCCTGCCCAGGACAAACCAGAAGGGTAACCCTGCTAACAACATCGAAATCGTACCTATTAAACAAAAGGGGTACCAACAAAGGCCAAAAAAAGGGAGCAGTCAGTACTGAGGCCAGTACACGATGAGTCTAGAATTCGGCGGCTCTCGTCTACATAGGTGTGGTGAACTGAAGCGGCAGCAAAGCATGCACTGAACAACCTATAGAGACTCGATACATCTGTCGGCTATCAGAGAGAGGTAAGAAATGTTGGGCCATGCAGAGATAAACAAAAAAATCCCTAATGCGGTACTCCCAAGATCTAGCTCAGGTTATAGGCCACGAGATTACCGCTAGACGCGCAGATGCGGAAGTTGATGTAGGGCGTAGAAGCATTGCCGAACGATCCCCGGACAGCCCTCCGAATCCCGCGGATGGCTTCTCCGAATCCCACGAACTCCTTCGCCTGATCCCCACGAGCTTCCCGTCTCTAGCGTCGCACGTGCAACGCCTCTACCGGTATCCAAACATACATGAAGGAGCTTCGGACAGAGGATTGCTAGATCCTGTCTAGACTGAAATTGAAGTGGAGAAAGTGACAGCTAGGTCAGGGACTATCCCTTGTCACTCCACTTATACACACTCCTAGTTGGGCTCAATGCTTGAGGTCCATCTAGACTATACTCCAATCTCCATATGAATCTAATCCACATGGGCTCCTTACCCTTAAGTGTGTGACCCTGTAGGTTCACGTACACCTGGACACGACATGAGCTACTCCTCCAAGTATCCCGTCATGGCTTTGAGTCCAATTGACTCCCATGAACACTCGGTCTCAAGTCGATAGATGGTAGCGACCTCTAGCAAGACGTGCCAACTCTCAAGTGCCGTAAAGTTAGAAGACGAACCTTCAATGTGACTTTCGTCCAAGTCCCTTTGCCATACGATATATCTATTAAGCTATAGGCGAGTAGTTGCCATCCCTTTAATAGCTTAACTCCCTTCTTGTACCATGATATGTGATTCACTGGACAAACTCTTAGTCCGACTCCTCAGTTAACATGTAACTGAGTAGCGCGTGGCCATGCTTCCGAATCATATCACACGAGAGGGCCCAAAGAATATCTCTCCATTATGGAGGGGCAAATCCCATCTTGGTAATCCACGTCACGCAGCTTGTTTCACAACCAACCCGAACTCCACCTTTATAACTGCCCATTTACGGAACAACGTTTGATAGAACCTAAGTTGGCGATCCACAACTCAGATCATGTAATCACCTTAGGTCAAAGGATTCCATTGCTTGAGACTGCAAATGACAACATGCTCGTTGCATCTCAACTGTTAGTCAGTCCAACTCGCTAAACTCTTTAGCTGAATCAGTGTAAGTCGTAATAGCATCACCATGCCCATGACAAGTGGAACCGTGTCATCAGCCGACTTGCACATTGGTCTAAGTTGTGTGTCCAGCACAACCTCAACGACCAAGGACAATCTAATATGAATAATCATAAATACATAGTTCCACAACTGAATCACACATTCAGTGATATATATCTGATGTTCATACAAGGACAACTTTACTTGATGAATACTTTGGGAAATATCATCAACCATGATTGCCTCTAGGACATATTCCCAACAATCTCCCACTTGCACTAGAGTCAATCATCCCGACATCACATGTCCAGGCATATAATGCACATGGCTCTTACGTGCGCCTCATGCTTAGGTTGTGGAAGTGGCTTTGTCAACGGATCTACAACATTTGCATCTGTGTGAACCTTGCATAGCTTGATATCACCTTGACCATGAACTGGCGAATCAGGTGGTATCGCATGAGTATATGTTTGTTCTTCTGGTGTTGTCTAGGTTCCTTGGCTTGTGCAATAGCACCATTGTTGTCATAATACACGTCTAATGGATTGGACGAGCCCTGAACCACACCAAGGTCAATCAGGAAATTCCTGATCCAAACAGCTTCCTTTGCCGCCTCTGAGGCAGCAAGATACTCAGCCTCTGTTGTAGATGCAGACACAGTCTCTTGCTTGGAACTCTTCCATCTCACAGCCCCACCGTTCATTACGAACACGTACCCAGATTGTGAACGAGAATCATTAGAGTCGATAAGGTAACTCGCATCCGTGTAACCCCTTACACTGAGTTCATCCTCACCTCCATAAACTAGGAACACATCCTTAGTCCTTCTCAAGTACTTAAGAATGTTCTTAACTGCTGCCTAGTGGATTTCTCCAGGGTCGGCCTGGTATCTGCTCATAACACTTAGAGCATAGGAAACATCTGGCCTAGTACAAATCATGGCATACATGATGGATCCGACTGCCAAAGAATACAGAATCGCACTCATCCTACTTCGCTCATCAGTGGTCGAAGGACACTGAGTCTTGCTAAGTTTTACACCATGGGACATTGGTAAGAACCCCTTCTTAGATGATTCCATGTTGAACTTCTTCAACACTTTGTCCAAATATGTACTTTGGCTCAATCCAATGAGCCGCCTGGATCTATGCCTATAGATCCCGATTCCTAGTATATAGGTTGCCTCACCCAAGTCCTTCATTGAGAAACTCCTTTCCAATGACTCCTTAGTTTCTTGCAACATCTGGACATCATTTCCAATCAATAATATGTCATCCACATATAAGATCAGAAAGTTTACTTTGCTCCCACTAAACTTCTTGTACAAACAAGAATCATGATCACTCTTGATGAAGCCAAACAATTTGACTACCTCATCAAAGAAAATGTTCCAACTCCGAGATGCTTGCTTCAACGCATAAATGGATTTCCGAAGTTTGCACACCTTGTCAGCATTAGCCGGATCGAAAAAAACCTCGGGCTGTATCATATACACGTCCTCAGTTAAATTTCCATTAAGGAAAGCTGTTTGACATCCATCTGCCATATCTCATAGTCGAAATAGGTTGCTATAGTAACATGGTCCGAACTGATTTAAGCATCACTACGGGTGAGAAAGTCTCATCGTAGTCAACTCCTTAAACCTGTCGGAACCCCTTCGCGACAAGCCATGCTTTATAGATAGAAATGTTTCCATCCATATCAGTTTTCTTCTTAAAGACCCATTTGCACGCGACGGGTCTTGCACCGTCTGGTGGATCAACCAAGTTCCAAACTTGATTTTCATCCATGGACTTTAACTCAGATCTCATGGCTCCAAGCCATGACTCAGAATTAGAACCCACCATCGCTTCCGAATAAGTTGTCGGCTCATCACTATCTAACAGTAATACATCACGAACGCTTCGCAATCTTGCCGATCTTTGCAGCGTAGGTGCAGCTGCCACTTCAGTTACCACGATTGGCTCAACCTCCAAGGCTTTCACCAAATCGCTACTGGCCAGTTCCTCTCAAACTTCTTCAAGCCGCACCATACTCCCACTGAGTTCCCGACTGAGAAACTCTTTCTCAAGGAAGACACCGTTCCGAGCGACAAATACTTTGCCCTCTTCTTGGTTGTAGAAGTAGTAACCCAAGGTTTACCTTGGATACCCAACAAAAATACACTTATCTGACTTGGCTGCAAGCTTGTCCGACTGAAGTCGCTTGACCAATGCTTCACAACCCCAAATCTTAAGAAAAGACAGACTTGGCTTCTTGCCTCTCCACATCTCATGTGGTGTCTTCTCTACCAATTTTGATGGTACTCTGTTTAGTGTGAACGTCGCCATTTCTAGACAATAACCCCAAAATGATAAAGGTAGATCTGTCCGACTCATCATTGATCGTACCATGTCCAACAAGGTCCGATTCCGCCGTTCTGACACACCGTTCCTCTATGGCGTACCCGTCGGAGTGAGCTGAGGAACTATTCCACAACTCTTCAGATGGTCATCAAACTCGTGTCTCATGTACTCACCTCCTCGGTCTGACCGAAGAAACTTTATATTCTTGCCGAGCTGATTTTGTACTTCATTCTAGAATTCTTTGGACTTTTCAAAGGCTTCCGACTTATGTTTCATTAAGTATACATATCCATATCTACTCAAATCATTAGTGAACCCTGGCTGTCGCGCTCATTGGACCATATACATCACTATGTACTAGTCCCAACAAGTCAGACGCCCTTTCACAACTCCTTGCAAAAGGTGTCTTCGTCATCTTGCCTAGAAGGCAGGATTCGCATGTCTCAAACGACTCCAAGTCAAATGAAGTTAGGAGTCCATCATCATGGAGCTTCTTCATGCGTTTCCAACTTATATGACCAAGTCGACAATGCCAAAAGTAAGTCATATTCAGATCATTTGGTATTAACCTTTTCACATTTATGTTATAGACCGACCCACCATCAAGATTCAAAATAAATAACCCGTTCTGAACGGGTGCAAAGCCTCGAAACATATCATTCAAATATAAAGAACAACCATTGTTCTTAATATTAGACTCATAGCCTTGTCTCATCAAGCATGAGGCAGAAATGATGTTTCGACTAAGCACTGGAACATAATAACAATTATTTAGTTCCATTAAGAATCCTGAAGGTAAATGAAGTTGCATCGTGCCGACTTCCAACGCAGCAACTCTGGCTTTGTTGTCAACCCAAATGTCAACCTCGCCTCTTGCTACGCCCCTAGTTCTTACCAATCCCTGCAACGAGTTGCAGATATGAATGACTGATCCGGTATCATATACCCAAGAACTACCGGGTGCATCAGCAAGATAAAGGTCTATAACATTGCAAACAAGTGTACCTGAGTTGGAAGTCACACCTCCACTCTTGGCTTTATCCGACAAATACTTGCTGCAATTCCTCTTCCAGTGGCCATCCGCCTTGCAATAGAAGCAAGCGAAACCGGCTGCAGGAGATGGCTTAGTCCCCGAGGAAATGCTTGGGATCTCATCCTGAGCATTACCTCCTGACTTAGACTTCTTCTTCTTAGTCCAAGAACTCTTATTAAACTTAGCCTTATTCTATACCACCAACACTTGGCTAGTACCTTTCTTGAGATCAACCTCTGCCTGCTTAAGCATCCCATGTAATTCAGTGAGCTGCTTATCCATACCATGCATGTGGTAGTTCGATATGAACTGACCATACACACTAGGAAGAGAGTTCAGAATTATATTCGTAGTGAACTCTTCGCTAATGGGGTAGCCAAGCCTTTCTAGAGACTGCATGTAACCAAACATCTTGATTACATGCGGACTCAGTGGATCACCATCCTTCAGCTTGCAACTCAGCAAATCTTGAGAGACTTGATACCTCTTGGTCTTTGCCTAAGCCTGGAACATACTTTTGAGGCTTTCGATCATATCATAGGCCTCAACATTCTCGAACTGCTTCTGCAAGTCCGGTTCCATGTGAGCAAGCATAAGACATCTAATTTCTGTAGACTCATCACATGTTCTACGATAGGCATTGGTTGCTGCGACACTCGCATTCTCATCCGGCACATCTGGAAGCAGGTTGTCTAGAACATGGTCCCTCTTTTCTTGTTTGAGAACAATTCTCAGATTACGATACCCATTGGTGAAGTTTGTCCCATTAAGTTTATCTTTCTTTAGAACGGTCCTCAAAGCAAAATTGGATAACTAAGGGAGACTGCTACTAGGTGCCATTATCTACAACAGAAATATGCAAAACACTTAAGACAAGTATTCATAAAAGAGCAGGCGTATTAAACACTTTAATACTTATGCTCCCACTAGAACCAACACCCCTCCGATGGTTACTAAGTGATTCAAGATCCTAAATAAGCAAGCCGACTAGTGAGCTTTAGCATCACCGCTAGCCGTCAAGTGATCTAGGTAGGCAACTCCTTGCCAATCGCATCCCATGCAACTCCAGTTGGTCGGGTGGCATCACATTCCCTGGCTCCCGACCGCCCTCTCCTCGAGCCCCACAACTGTTGTGATAGACCCGTCTAGCTTACCAAGTGCTTCCGTTGTAAGAGTCTGACTCGAACCCATCTAGTCGAAAAGAATTGGTAGCACCTCAATTTTATGAGCCCACTACCAAGAATGTCCGACTTGTGATGGTGCAGCACCAGCGGGGAGACCGACTAGACCTTCTTTGAGGGATTAAAGCTTAACCACTATATCATAGAGGCAAAACTAGAGACATAACAATCACACAAAATAATCCAATTATAATGTGAAATGGTATGGCTCCCTTCATGGTGATCTCCATCTCCATGAACCTGTTCGTCATGCCTTTGGCTGCAGTGTCCTTCAAGTCCTCCAAACATGCTACACTAGCACTAAGGAATATATAAGAAGATGGTATCTCATGCCGACACGCAGGTCGTTATACAATAACAGTGACAACACTTTGGCTCCAGCCGGCTAACAAACCCGTGATACGCAGATCACATATGGATTACACACATCACATGCACATAAGCCACAACATCATCCTGCAAAAACAAGTTATGCATAGATACGATATCTACTGGTGTTGTGAACCTCACAATGACATCTAATGCGCTACGACAGGGCAAAGCCGGTGGTCCTGCTAGCCGGATAGCGGGCGGGGATCGAAGGGGCAGCGCCCCTCGTGGGTGTGGGTAGCGTCCGACGATTTTTCCGAAATCGCAGATCTAATATGCATTCCGAACCATGGATTCCTTCATTGGATAAAACACTTTTACCCAAATCTGATCCCTGTGTAGATCTGACCAATCTCATTGATCATCCACACCTGATCTTCGATGCACCCCCGAGTGCGATTGATCCAATCAATCTTGCACAAAACCGATCTATCTCATAGATCGACCACCAAAACCCTAAGTGGATCTCATCCACCACCTCGTGCATATCACATACGCATAGATCTAGAGCCTAAAACCAGAAGCTTTCGCTCTGATACCACTATTGGGCCACGCAGAGATAAACAAAACTTTTTCCCTAACGCGGTACTCCCAAGATCCAGCTCAAGTTATAGGCCACGAGATTACCGCTAGACGCGCAGATGTGGAAGTTGATGTAGCGCGTCGAAGCAGTGTCAAACGATCCCTAGAAAGCCCTCCGAATCCCGCGGATGCCTTTTTCGGATCCCACGAACTCCTTCGCCAGATCCCCACGAGCTTCCCGTCTCCAGCGCCGCATGTGCAACGCCTCTACCAGTATCCACACATATAGGAAGGAGCTTCGAACAGAGGATTGCTAGATCCTGTCTAGCCCGAAATGGAAGTGGAGAAAGTGACGGCTAGGTCAGGGACTATCCCTTGTCACTCCACTTATATACACTCCTAGTTGGGCTCAACGCTTGAGGCCCGTCTAGGTTGTACTCCAAGCTCCATATGGATCTAATCCACATGGGCTCCTTACCCTTAAGTGTGTGACCTTGTAGGTTCACGTACACCTGGACATGACATGAGCTACTCCTCCAAGTATCCCATCATGGCTTTGAGTCCAACTCACTCCCATGAACACTCGGTCTCAAGTCGATAGATGGTAGCGACCTCTAGCAAGACGTGCCAACTCCCAAGTGCCGTAAAGTCAGAAGACGAACCTTCAATGTGACTTTCGTCCAAGGCCCTTTTCCACACGATATATCTATTAAGCTATAGGCGAGTAGTTTCCATCCCTTTAATAGATTAACTCTCTTCTCGTACCATGATATGTGATTCATTGGACTAACTCTTAGTCCGACTCCTCAGTTAACACTTAACTGAGTAGCGCATGGCCATGCTTCTGAATCATATCACACGAGAGAGCCCAGAGAATATCTCTCCATTATGGAGGGGCAAATACCATCTTGGTAATCCACATCACGCAGCTTGTTTCACAACCAACCCGAACTCCACCTTTATAATTGCCCATTTATAGAACAGCGTTTGATAGAACCTAAGTTGGCGATCCATAACTCGGATCATGCAATCACCTCAGGTCAAAGGATTCCATTGCTTGAGACTGCAAATGACAACATGCTCGTTGCATCACAACTGTGGATCAGTCCAACTCGCTAAACTCTTTAGCCGAGTCAGTGTAAGTCAGAATAGCATCACCATGCCCATGACAAGTGGAACCGTGTCATTAGCCGACTTGCACATTGGTCTAAGTTGTGTGTCCAGCACAACCTCAACGACCAAGGACAATCTAATATGAACAATCATAAATACATAGTTCCTCAACTGAATCACGCATTCAGTGATACATATTTGATGTTCATATAAGGACAACTTTACTTTGTGAATACTTTGGGAAATATAATCAACCATGATTGCCTCTCGGGCATATTCCCAACAAGAAAGACCTATATGGGACCATCGTGATACTAACACCAATCATACCCATCCTGATATTTCCCCCTCGAGACCAAACGAGGAAGTCAAACCAAGGAACACACACAGTTGGCAGTTTTATTCATTCCATTGTAGTTGCAGCATTTAGTAGTCAGATATAGATAGCATGAGTCATCCTGATATCATAAGAAGTGGGCAGTTTTAGTTAACCATTCCGTTGTAGTTGCAATACTTACTAATTAGATACAATTAGCATGAGACATCCCAAAACTAGTAGTTGTTGGCACTTTTATTTACTCATTTCGTTGTAGTGAAACTGATTACTAGACATGTCAAAGTCAAATTTATAGCACTACTTTAGTTATGGTTGTCTATGATCGAGATACTGTGCTCCAAGTCGTCCATAACCACGGACACGGCTTTCAGAAAGATTTACCCTGTAGGGGTGCACAAATAGCAACACACGCATGATCAACCTCGGAAAAACCAAATAAAACCCAACAAGGCATCATGACAAAGCAATCACAAGATTCATAAAATATTTCAAGGGGCCACTCCAATAAGCTACCAGCAACGAAGTTGGCCGGATCTGAGACGGACCCAGGGTTTGCGACAATGACTGTAAACGACTGGGAACCCAAAAGTGTGACTGGGCTTGTCGATACCGTGAAAACATTCCGCATTCCTAAACAGTACAAATGCTCCACGCGCAATCGTAAATAAAGCAGTAAAGCATGGCATAAGTACATGATATTAATAAAGCCCCAAACTAGTTTGTGGCCCCAAGAAATAAGAAATGAATCAAGCTCTAGCTAAGGGGATTCATGGTCCCACATGTGGATAATGCGATAGTCAAGGAATAGGTATCAAGTACTCGAGGCCTACTGGACACAAATGAGCGGTTAAAAACCAAATATTAGCTATTGCCCACCTATGCCTATGATTAGTTATATCTATTCCCAGCATTTTACTAAACAAGTTATAATGAAATCCATGATCATCTTCACACTTAAGCATGTGCCAACCTTCCATGAACGATGGAATGACAACAATGCGAAGCAGGACCTGAGCAAGCAACTATGACTCGCAAGGCCGACTGTCTATCAAACAATAGGCAATAGGATGTGTCTAAGGCAATATAGGGGCCGCAACGAATATAAATGGTGCACGGAAACTAAACCATCACAACACGGATAACAATAGATCAATAGGAGGGAATAAAGACTATAAAAGCAAAATAGGTAGAAAGGGGGAGATTGCTCGCCTAGGAAACACTGCCGAAGATTCATCCGAAGATCAGGTCGACACTTGCATTAACTCATCAGCCTAATCCACGAAGAAGCAAGGCACTAAAAGAAACACCGGATGCACTATTTAATACTACGATAGAAGATCAGGCATGATGCATGTATGATGCATGACATGGCAAAGATGCGATGCAATTAGGCAATATTAAGCGGTACAGGGGTCCCGATAATTAATTAGAAGGTTCATGTTGTAAAGATACCCCACAATTTAAATGTTAGTAACAAGGAAAAACATGGCATCAGTTCACTACACAAATTTAAATGGAGCCAATATAAGACTAGAAAAGCCCGCATATAGACTCCATATTTAATTTAGATGAATCGTCGAAATTCCCCTAATCAACCATAATATGTATGCGAGTATGAATGTTTTATATGCAACAAGTAGGTATAGCATTTATAAAAATAGAGGCTCGAGAAGGTTCACACATGTCGGATCGATGATCTTGGGGTTTCGAGGGTTCAGTTTGGTCTCAATCCAGGATCAAGGTGTTGGCATCCGTGAAGGGGGTCTTCGGGTTCGGGGCCTCGGCCATCTTATCCATGTAGAAGTACTTGTCCGTTCCGTGTCGACGATCTTCGGGCTCCATGTCAGAAACCTTGGAATCCATAATCAAGGTCTTGTCGAGGGTTCGTCGGATGCCATCGGTTTTGGTACGGTCTTCGGGTCACACTATTTCTCGGTAGGGTTCTTCGGGCTCGGTGTTGGAGACCTTGGCGGTTGCACTTCCATCTTGTGGTTCAGGGACACAACGGTAGTCATATTTGTATGGTCTTCATATATACAACACCACACGATACATCACCACGGACACGAAGCCACTAGAAAATAGGAGAAGAGAAAAGTGTCGCCAGTGAGGGACAAGAGCACCAAACTGCAGCAGGGTGGATCCTAGTAGGAGAAGGTCTTGGTCAAGCCTATGTCATCAGCACGCGGAGGAGAGGAGGGCTACGATGATGGAGGTGAAGGGCGGAGCCACGGCCGCTGCAGGGAAGCTTAGAGACAAGCATGGGCAGCCGCCGAAGCTAGAGCAGGAGGGAGGCCACGGGCTATAGGCGCTCGCGAGGTTGCTGGGTTGGGGATGAGCGGCTAAGGGGCAACGCAACAGGGGCTCGGCGTTGCTGGGCGAGCTCGGAGGCGTCCTGGAGCGATGATTGGATGACGGCGGCGCTACAGGGTAGAGGACCACGAGGCAGCACAAAGGTGAGGGAGCCCGCGACATTGCGATGCAGCGCTTTGGGACGGGGAAGCACGCGTTGGTACTGCCGGTAGCGTCGCATGCGCAGGAAGGCAGAGGTGGTTGGGGATGCTCGGGTCGAAGGACATCCGCGATAGAGGCCACATGATCTGTAGAGGGGGGTCGGACGGTGGCCATGGTGCGAGCAGGGGATCGTCAGGTGTCTAGACAAGGACGGTGGAGAACCGAGGCAGAGAGGGAGGGGACATCGAGGTAGCGAGGACGACACAGGGTCGATGGGGCGAGGATCTCATCTCGCAGGGCCTAGCGAAGGTCTGCGGCTCGGTCGAGGTGAGGCGCAGGGGCCTACAAGTGAAGGGAATATGCCCGAGAGGCAATAATAAAGTGGTTATTATCTTATTCCATGTTTATGATAAATGTTTATTTTGCATGCTATAATTGTATTAATTGGAAACGTTAATACATGTGTGTTTAATAAACAAAATACAAAGTTCCTAGTAATGTCTCTCATATAAAATAGCTCGTTGATTAACAAGATGATCAAGGTTTCCTGATCATGGACATTGGATGTTGTTAATAACGAGGTCACAACATTGGTGGAATGATGTGATGAACATTCATCCAAAGTATAGCATTACGATCAAAGTCATTATGTTTATATTGCTATAACATCATACGAAGTAATCTTAGTCCTTAGACCATGAGATCATGTTAATTGCTAACACCAGAAGAGTATCTGGATAACACCAAACGTCACATCGTAACAGGGTGACTATAAAGGTGGGTTCAGTACTACGAAGGTGTTATGTTGAGGCTCATGGATCAAGAGTGGAATTTTTCCATCCCGATGACGGATAGATATACTCTGGGCCCTCTCAGTGATATCACATTAAGATAGCTTGCAAGCAAGTGCTATGATCACTAGAATGTTATATCACCGGAACGAGAAAAGAGTGCATGTCGGCAACAAGATCAAACTAGGTATGGAGATACCGATGATCGAATCTCGGACATGTATTATATTGCGAGACAAAGGGATTTAGTTACTAGCGTTAAAGGTTCTCACGATCACAGAAATCATCGTTGAATGTGTAGGAGTCAGTATGGATCTCTAGGTCCTGCTTCTGATTATTGATCTGAGAGGGGTCTCGATCATGTCTGCATTATTCGTGAACCGTAGGGTGACACACTTAAGGGATACCGACACCATTTGGAGCAAATATGTTTCAGATAAAGATTTAAGGAAGCGCTGGAATTATTTCAATAGACACCGAAACTGTTTTGGGTGAAATTGCTGAAATTGGTTCTGCATGTAATATTGAAATGTTGCAGGGGGGTTTATGTGAATGTTTGTTAATTAAAGTAATTAACAAAATTCTGAATAAAATTAATAAAAGAGTTTTATTAAATGAGAGAGCATTAAATTTGGAGAAATTTAATGCATTTAAAGTGGAGACTTTAAAAGAGAATGTGAAGGGGCATTTTAATGTGGAGGGGTTACCACCACATGAATGGGGGAGGTGAAGGGACACCCTCCATGGGCGTCGGCCATGGGAGGGTACCCTCCCCTCCTCCTATAAAAGGCCCCCCTCTCACTCCTTCTTCCTCACACCTCCTCATGAAGGATCTCTCTCCCCCTCTAGTATTATTTCCGCATGGTCTCGGATTAGCGAGATACATGTTCACGGTGGATTTATCTAGAAAGGAGTTGCTGCTTGCGCTGCTTTGCTGGAGTGAGGGATGGAGGTTGTCGGGGTACCGGACGTGTGTGCGATCACGGATGCACCGCTGCTTTGCGGTGCTGGACTTGGTGGTGCTGGACTTTCTAGAGCTGGATCTGATGGGCGTCTTTGGGCCGGACCTCTTGGACTTCATCATGATCTTGAGATCGGCAAGTGTACGACTACATCATCCACGAGTTCCAACTCGTTAACAAAGCTTTGTTGTCTTCGAGGGTAAGTTCTCTATGGATGTATATCCACCCGTTGCTTGTATCTAGTAGATAGATCTTCGCGTATAGTTCCCATCGTAGGAATTTTTTTGTTTTCTATGCTGTGAACCCAACAGTGGTATTAGAGCCTGATCTATGCGTAGGTGCTTTGCACGGGTAGTACACATATGTTTATATGTGGGCGATGATGATCATGTTATTGCTTCTTTCATGTATTTTGGATATTGGTGGCATAGTGGGATGAAGCGGCCCGCACCAACCTTACATGTCATCGTACATGAGACCGGTTCCACGACTGACATGCAACTAGTTTTGCATAAGTGGCTGGCGGGTGTCTGTCTCTCCTACTATAGTCAATATCTGATTTTACAACAAGTTGCTAATAACTTGGTTATCCTCGTTGTGGTTCCATGTTTGTAGGTAAGAACGGTTCTATCTCCGAAAGACCTAAGCCACGTAAAACTTGCAATGGATAAATTAGAGGTGTCTAGTTTGGATCGTTGCTGGGCTAGTGTCATGATATGGTAATGTTGTAAGTTGATGTATAGTTGATACTCTTACAACACACCTAACGTGTAAGTTCCCTAGACCTTGGCCTTACACACAAAGGAATGATACAGATCATACCACGATGCATATGATGGTGATCAAATGCATGGACCATATCATTCCGCTTTACACATATGATGTTCGCATCTTATATTGCTAGTTTGGCGTTTTAGTAGCATTTTAAGATGATCCCTCATTTAGATATCAAGATAAAAATGTGTTCTTCCTTAAGTATGCACCGTTATATGGATCGTGTTTCGAGACATCACGTGATGATCGGGTGTACTCGACCCTACACTTTCATACAACGGGTGTAAGATAGTTTTACACACGCGAGTACTAAGGTTCTTACTTGGCGAGCCTAGCATGTACAGACATGGCCTCGGAACACGGACTGAAAGGTTAAGCATGAGCCATATAGTTGATATGATGCCCATATTGATGCTCGCCTTTGAAGCTACACCGACTCACGTGATGATCGGACTTGGTGTAGTGGATTTGGTTCATGTAATCACCAAAAAGGCACGTGGGATGTCGTTTTTGAGTGGGAGTTCATTTCTAATTTGTATTAGTCGAACTCAATTTGTCATAAACTAAATCGAAGTGAATTTATATAATTTGTTGTAGTCATTGATGTCTGTTCACTACCTTATGCTTAGTTTTAATTGAGATAATAGAACTATAGAATTCTGGATATTTACTTTACGAACTGGTATCGTATTGTTTTGAATGTCAATTTAAAGTTTATAAGTCCTATTGCAAACTTTCAGCAAACTCTATTTACTCCATGAAGTTTAATAAGTAGTATTAAATCAAGAGTAAGAATTCCAATGTTAGTATCTAAAGTATCATGTTTGCCTCCATGATTATTGATATTCAAAAGTTATTTTAATATCAAGATTATATAGGAGCTGAAAATTGTTTCAGAAACCATCATGTGTGAAAGATATTGTGATATCTGAAACAATGTTTTTGGTTGCATTATGACAGAGTATAATTTAGCAAAATACATGTTCTCATATTGTATGAGAATTTGTGAAGGATGGAGATGCTAGGCATCCGAATCTCCCAAAAGGTTTCGGGAACTAAAATTATACTCGTCATTCTTACTTATAGGCTATAGTAGCTTGATCATGCAAGTTGTCATGATAAGGATGAATAGAATATGTAAGTAAAATGTTTACTACACTAAAAGATTACTAAAGAATGGATTTTAAAAGAACACCAAACATTTGATGATGGTGATCCACTTCAAAGTGCAAGTTCAAAGGTATTAGTATTTGACTATATACACTTTGTACTATGTGTCATGTGAATGACACCACTATTGATGTTGATAGATTATCTTAAAAGAAAAGGAATTGGTGGAATGATGTGATGAACATTCATCCGAAGTATAGCATTACGATCAAAGTCATTATGTTTATATTGCTATAACATCATACGAAGTAGTCTTAGTCCTTAGACCATGAGATCATGTTAATTGCTAACACCAGAAGAGTATCTTGATAACACCAAACGTCACACCGTAACAGGGTGACTATAAAGGTCGGTTCAGTACTACGAAGGTGTTATGTTGAGGCTCATGGATCAAGAGTGGAATTTTTCCATCCCGATGACGGATAGATATACGCTGGGCCCTCTCGGTGATATCACATTAAGATAGCTTGCAAGCAAGTGATGTGATCACTAGAATGTTATATCACCGGAATGAGAAAAGAGTGCATGTCGGCAACGAGATCAAACTAGGTATGGAGATACCGATGATCGAATCTTGGACATGTAATATATCGCGAGACAAAGGGATTTAGTTACTAGCGTTAAAGGTTCTCACGATCACAGAAGTCATCATTGAATGTGTAGGAGTCAATATGGATCTCCAGGTCCCGCTTCTGATTATTAATCTGAGAGGGGTCTCGATCATGTCTGCATTATTCGTGAACCGTAGGATGACACACTTAAGGGATACCGACACCATTTGGAGCAAATATGTTTCAGATAAAGATTTAAGAAAGCGCTGGAATTATTTCAATAGACACCGAAACTATTTTGGGTGAAATTGCTGAAATTGGTTCTGCATGTAATATTGAAATGTTGCAGGGGGTTTTATGTGAATGCTTGTTAATTAAAGTAATTAACAAAATTCTGAATAAAATTAATAAAAGAGTTTTATTAAATGAGAGAGCATTAAATTTGGAGAAATTTAATGCATTTAAAGTGGAGCCTTTAAAAGAGAATGTGAAGGGGCATTTTAATGTGGAGGGGTTACCACCACATGAATGGGGGAGGTGAAGGGACACCCTCCATGGGCGCCGGCCATGGGAGGGGTACCCTCCCCTCCTCCTATAAAAGGCCCCCCTCTCACTCCTTCTTCCTCACACCTCCTCATGAAGGATCTCTCTCCCCCTCTAGTATTATTTCCCAATGGTCTCGGATTAGCGAGATACATGTTCCCGGTGGCTTTATCTGGAAAGGAGTTGCTTCCTTGGCTGCTTCTTGGAGCAAGGGACGAAGGTTGTCAGGGTACCGGAAGTGTGTGCGATCACGGATGCACCGCTGCTTTGCGGTGCTGGACTTGGTGGTGCTGGACTTGCTGGAGCTGGATCTGATGGACGTGCTAGAGCCAGACCCACTGGACTTCATCGTGATCTTGAGATCGGCAAGTGTACGACTACATCATCCACGAGTTCCAACTCGTTAACAAAGCTTTGTTGTCTTCAAGAGTAAGTTCTCTATGGATGTATATCCACCTGTTGCTTGTATCTAGTAGATAGATCTTGGCGTATAGTTCCCATCGTAGGATTTTTTTGTTTTCTATGCTGCGAACCCAACAACAAGGAGGGGCATGCGGCGGTGAAGCGAGGAGCAAACGAGCGGCGCGTGGGGACAGGTGATCGAGGGAGGCGGCAGCGCCAGGGAGGGTCCGAGCAAGTCGGGGAATCGCGGGGCTTGGGGGGTAGGTGGATGTGGGAGTGAGGAGCAGGGTGCATCACACGTGGTGGGGCCGGCTCTCCTAGGGATCGGGGATGGGCACGTCGCGAGGAGGTTGTCGGTATGCGGGGTTGGTACGCTGGGTGAGCGGGAGGGAGCGGCAGTCACACAGGCAGAGCATCGTAGTTGCGCCTGTGTCGTTGCGTGTGGCTAGTGCAACGCGGGAGAGGTGTTGTGGTCAGTGGGGTGGCTCACGGTGGCATGTGTGCATGCAAGAGTTAGGTAGGGATGGTTCAGGTTGCATTCGACCGGTGGGTAGGTGGTTAGGTGGGGATTTGGTTTAGGTCTAGGTTTTAGATATAGGGCTTAGACGGGCCGAGTAGTAGGTAGTCTGGCCCGGTGGGGCCTCTGGCCTGACCGGATAGACTGCCTCCCCGGGGATTTATAAAAACACATTTTTATTATTCATTTTATTTTGTTTAAAACAAAACATTTGTAAATAGGTTTATAGGCGAACCAAAAATCCGGAAGAGACCTGGGTTTTGATTTGAAATAAAGACGAGGATATTTAGAAAACAAAGATAGACTTTTAGAAAATAGTTTTTGGCAAAAAGATGCATGATGACATGATGATGCTCAAATGCAATGTGGCATGATGACATGAGCATGCGGTCATGATCATGCACAAAACAGAAAGACCAAGAGATTTTCTAGTAGTAGTTTTACCGGGGTGCTACAATTCAACACCACTAACAATGTATCTTGCCCTCGAGATCCACCTCATGGTACAGGGAAGAAGGCGGACAATCTGAATCATCATGCTTCGTGTAGATCCTCGCGACACCACTAACAAGGATTCTTTCTCGGACTTGTAATCGGTGACACCATCAACAAGGGGTTGTTGCTCACGTTCGTTGAGGAAACACTCCAGTTAAACAAAAGACGAAGATAAAGGTATCAAAAGATAAGGCCACCTCTAACTTCTGTGTAAGGAGTAAAATGGCATTGATTGACCATTCAATGTACAAAAGCGAATGATAAGAGTAGTGGTATGGTAGTTACTCCATCCCGCACTGAAAGCATTACTCTATACATGAGTAGAAGAATTATGCAACCACTCTCAGAATTTAGACTGAAGATCTTAACAAGCGACATTCAGAAACAAAGGATCAGTGTAGGCTCTTCTGATGTAGATGATGTTGTCGCTTTGGAAACCACCAGAAGATACAAAAGAAATCGTATGAAAAGACACAATCATTAGGTTTCATGATGGTTCGATTGGCTTGAACAACACATGCTCAAGGTATACTCCAACTTCGCCAATGCTCAGCCTTCTCATATGTTTTTTAACAATACGAATATCTGTCAAGGAACACATACAGATAAGAGTTAAGGACAAAAGATTGGATAAATGGTACACAAGAGAGATGTAGACTTGACTATTGTAGCACCACCATTATACAAGGGAGGAAGCGAAACCCTAAAGGTACAACGGAATTCCAACCACGAGAAATCCTGGACTCAAAGATAAGATAAGAGAGTGGATTCAAAACACGCAAAGGTAATAGGAGAATAGCATAAAGGTAAGGAGTAAAATCAGACCTAATCGGATATATCCAACCAATTTTGCAAAATAGTTTTGGACACTCTACATCGGCTCTTAGCTTGGTTATCCTACAGGTTGGACCAGTGGGGTATCGCAACTGCTGAGCTCTAATACCACTTTGTAACACCCTCGAATCAGCCCTATGCAGATTTTAGCGTTTCCTGCTAAACCCACATAGAAATGATTCAAAGATGCCCACCAGGCACCTGCGTGCGGGTGGAAAACAAAGTAATACCATTACACAATAGTTCACGATGGAACCCATAGAACATATATATACAACAATGACTCCTTGAGTCAAGAATACAAATATACAACACAAGATCCAAATCACCTTTAAACGATACAATATCTGAGTACGGATAAGATGCAAATTGGACTAAGAGTCCTGAAGAATAACCAATGGCATCCATAACCTTGCCCACAACAAGCCAGAAGGGTAACCCTGCTAACGATGTCGAACTCGTACCTGTTAAACAAAAGGGGTGCCGACAAAGGGCAAAGGAAAAATTTAGCAGTCAGTACTGAGGCCAGTACACGACGAGTCTATAATTCAGCGGCTCTTGATACGTCCAAAACGTATCTACTTTCCTGACCACTTTTGCTATTATTTCTCCTCTAAACTTGTGTGATTTGGATGCAACTAACATGGACTGACGCTGTTTTCAGCAGAATTGCCTTGGTGTCTAGTTTTTGTGCAGAAAATCAACTATCAGGAAAAATCCTAGAAAATATGCCAAAAATCCTATTTCACCAGAAGACTCCGGGAGAATCTACGAGGCGGAGGAGGGATGGGGCCACACACCACACGGCAGCCTGCTAGCCAGTCAGCGCTAGGGGTGGTCCGCCCTGCACACCTCGGTCTCTCTCTCTTCGCCTATAAGAAGCCTTCTGACCTAAAAACTCTGGGGGAGTCGACGTTTTTCCAGAAGGAGTTCCGCTCCGCCGCCACCACCAGATTCCATGAAACAGCACCAGAAACTCCGTTATGGCACCCTGCCGGGACGAGGAATTGGAGGAGATCATCGCCATCATCATCACCATCGCTTCTCCATCGACCATCCATGTTTCCCCAATCTATGAGTGAGTAATCCCGCGCTGCAGGCTATGGGGATGGTAGGGATTGGATGAGATCGTTAATGTAATGGCATCAGATTGTTAGGGCATGGTGCCTAGTATCTTCTATTAGTGCTTTATGACTTTGTTGCGACTTGTTATGCTTAATGCTTGTCACTAGGTCTCGAGTGCCATGATTTCAGATCTGAACATGTTATTGATTCATTATGATAGTATTGTTTACGGTCTTACCTGCAAGTTGTATACACACGTTATTGTCTAGAACCAATGGCCCCGAAGTAATAGAAATCGGGATAACCTGAGGGAATGGCTTTGATGTGAGGATCACATGTGTTCACGGAGTGTTAATGCTTTTCTCCGGTGCTCTATTAAAAGGAGCACCTTAATTGCCAGTAGTTCCCTTGAGGCCCCACTGCAAATGGGTTGGCAGGACAAAATATGTTGTGCAAGTTCTCATTGCGAGTACGTATGACTATATATGGAACACATGCCTTGGATTATCTAGTACTTGGATGATTTATCTTATTTATCTGCAATTGCCCTATGTTCTGATTTCTATGTAAATTGTCTTGTCCATGCAACGCTCGTCCATCCATCCCTATGCCTACCACACTCGAATCCTACTTTTTACTGCTGTGTTACTACTGTCTTTACTTTACTATTGCTACTGCAAATCTGTTGCTACTGATAAACTGCTGTTAGCAAGATTATTTCCAGGTGCAGCAGAATTGACAACTCAGTTGTTAAGGCTTATAAATATTCTTTGGATCCCCTTGTGTCGAATCAATAAATTGGGTTTCACTTCTCTCGAAAATACTGCGATACACCCCCTATACTTGTGGGTCATCAAGACTATTTTCTGGCGCCGTTGCCGGGGAGCATAGCTTTATTTATCAAGTTTAATTGGATTCTCTATTGTTCGCTGCCATCCATCCATCATGGGTACGTCTCGTGATGGCAAGTTTCCTATTTTACCATCCACTACAAGAAGAGGTACGGTTCTGAACACCTCTATTGCTCTTGATTCACCATCTACTATGAGTAAGCTCATTACACCACGACATACACATGCTACACACACTGCTCCTACTGCTGAATCAGAAACTTTTGATACTTATGATGCTGCTTCTGCTGTGCTTGATAAGAGTGGTTCATTAGGTCCTTTCCTAGATTCTACGATTGCTAGAACTATAGCTGGAAATACTGAAACTCCTAATGAAGACACTACTACACCTGTTAGTTCACCTGAGTCTAGTGAGAGTTATGATATTAAAGACGGTTATGTTGAGATGATCGATGAATTTATTAAAGAATGTAAGAACACCCATGATAGGAGCGCTGCTAAGAGTCTCCTTGAGAGGCATACTATTAGACCCAAATTGTCTCCTATTGCTAAGTTTGCTGCTTCTCCCATAAACATTAAAGATAAAGATTATGATTTCTCTCTTGATCTATCCTACATAGCTATTGTTGAGAAAGAACCTTTTTGTGGGACTAAGAATGAGAGTGCGGTAGCACATATGAATGAACTCTCTACCCTGAGTGGCTTGTTTTCTGATGATATTAAGTTGCGTACTTACTTTGTTGCTAAGATTTTCCCCTTTTCATTGAAAGGGAAGCTAAAACTTGGTTTAGTAATTTACCTCCTGGATCTATTGATAGCCCTGATTGTTTGATTAGTAGTTTCCTGCAGAAATATTTTCCTCCTAGTGCTAGACATGCTATTTTGCATGAAGTTTTTGATTTTAAACAGGGAGAAAAAGAGATATTGCCTGAATCATGGGCAAGGTTTTGTGCTTTGATTCATGCACAGGCTAGAAGTCCATTACCTAAGAATGAGCTTCTTGATATATTTTATAATGGACTAACCAAAGAATCTAGGACATACCTAGATAGTTGTGCTGATTGTGTTTTCAGGAATAGGACTCCCAAGGAAGCTGAGGAATTAATGGCTAAAATAAGCAAAAACTATGAGGATTGGACTTCTCCTGAACCGGCTATACCTGAAGTAATCTCTCCTGAACCAACTATACCGGTGCCTATTCCAACATCAAAGAAGAGGGTAGTTATTGAATTAAATGATGAAGTAATGAAGGAAGCTAAGAAATGTCTTAAGGAGAAGGGAATTAAAGCTGCAGATGTCAAGAATTTACCTCCTATAGAAGAATTATGTAAGCCTATTCCCTACTCATCCACTATTGAGGTACACTCTCTCCAACACTTTGATGAAGGTGATATCCCTTACTCTAAACTTCCTGATCAATGCATAGAAGAATTCGATATTTTCATTGTTAAGCAAGATAAAATAAAAGGGTGCAAAATCATCTACTGGTAAACACTAGAGCTATTGTTGAGTTGAAAGATATTATGGAAAGGACCTCTAATGATGTTAAAATGATTGTTAAACACTTTCAAATGGTTCAAACTCAAATAGATCAACTCATTAAAGTACAAAAAGACTTGCTAGTTAACGCTACTAAAGAAAAACATGCTTATGAAATTAGAACTAGAAGTGGTGCTGCTACCCAGGATCCTCTATATCCTGAGGGGCATCCAAAAAGAATTGAGCAGGATTCTCAACAAGCTGAAAATAGTGGCTCTACTCATAAGAAAAGGAAAAAGAAACATAAAACTATTGTAGAACCCTCTGAACCTGCTATAGATCCTAATAGTATATCTATTTGTGATGCTGAAACTAAAAGTGGTAATGAAGAAAATGAAGCTCCAAATGAAGAAAAAGTTGAAGAAGAACCTGAAAAGCACACTAAGAATACTAAATACACTAAAGAAGATTTTATTGCTAAGAAACATGGTAGTGAAAGAGAACCTTGGGTCCAAAAACCTATGCCTTTCCCCGATAAGAAACACAAGTCAAAGGAAGATGAACACTATAATAAGTTTTGTGAGTGGATGAAACCTTTATTCTTGCAAATTCTTTTGACTGATGATATTAAATTGCCTCCTTACTCAAAGTATATGAAGGATATTGTCTCGAATAAAAGGAAGATCCCTAATGAAGAAATTTCTACTTTGCTTGCTAATTATTCCTTTAATGGTAAGGTTCCAAAGAAACTTGGAGACCCAGGGATTCCAACTATCCCTTGCTCTATTAAGAATAGTTATGTTAGAACTGCTTTGTGTGATTTGGGAGCTGGTGTTAGTGTTATGCCTTTCTCTCTCTATAAGAGGCTTCAACTAGAAAAATTAATACCAACTGATATATCTCTGCAAATGGCTGATAAATCTACCACTATTCCTGTTGGTATATGTGAGGATGTACCTGTTCAAGTGTCTCATAATTGCTTGATATTAACTGATTTTGTTGTGCTTGAAATGCCTGAAGATGATAATATGTCTATTATTCTTGGGAGACCTTTTCTTAATACTGCGAAATGTTATTAATTGTAATCAAGGAAAGGTGACCTTTAATGTTAATGACAAGGAACATACTGTATATTTCCCCAAGAAGATTGAAAGGACTTATGGTTTGAATTCAACTGAACATGTTGAGGGCATTCAAGTTGGAGAAATATATTGTCCCATACCAAGAGAAAAATTTGAAACTATTATGATTGGAACCATTGCTATCAAGGTTTAGGTAACATAATCATTAGTGGAATACAAAGTTTTGTCTCATATGGAATTGTTTTGGTAACAAGACCTGATCAACCTTGTTAACAAAAGGATTTCATTGAACAAAACAATGTTTTCACCGTGATTATCTCTGTTTACTTTTATTCTATCCATTTTAGTTTTTTGCTTTCGTTTAGTTTTCTTTGTTGTTAGTTGCTTGCATGTTAGAGTGTCTTAGAACTCATGTAGGTCTAGCCTTGTTTTGTCATTGCATCATTTCCAAAAAAATCTGTCTGTCAGAAAATCATTCATCTACGCCTAAAAATTTCCCAAAAATAAAGTGTCTCGAAAAATTCCAGAAAATTCATATTAATTTTTTACATGAAAAAGGGGCATAGGAGTGCCTGGAAGGTACCAGGGGGACCCACCAGGAAGGCACACCACCTGGTGGCATGGCCTGCCCTGGGTGGCGCCATGCCATGGTGTGGGCCACCCCTGGCCCTCCACTCACTCTCTCACTTGCCACTTTCTTCTCTCTCCTGAGCAAACTCCAGTTCATTGCTCAAAATCACGTTCTTGCTGTGCTTGCTCTCGATTTTTTCGATCTCCTTGCTCAACCCATCTTTGTTGCTGAAATTTGGAGCATTTGTTCTCCGGTATGTGACTCCTCTTGTCCAAGTAGATTTGTGTTTAGTGGATTATATCTTGAGTATTTTGCTGCTGTAGGTGACAGGTTATGAGAGCTTGTAAGCTTGTTTGATGCTTAGAGATATAGTTTTCATGCATGTTTAGGCCTCTTACAAGTCCCTATGAGTAGAAACCTTCATTATATTCACTTTGCAATCATTTGTTTAATAGGTGTTTAAATTTCAGAATAGAAGATGAATAAGCATCAACTAAACCAACATGAACTATGGGTGCCTGAGGTTATGAAGGTTCGCCGGGAGGAGGAAGTTTTTTCCTTCCATTTACCCATGCTCTGAATTCATGAGAGCTGCAGGAATTCTCCAGGATTCCACACTTTGGTTTCTAATGCAGGATCGGAGCACTTTTTGGAAGATGAACCTTGTCAATTTGTGAAGCTAACCATGTCTGTGGTGCCGGACTTTCAATTTAGTTACTCTTTGCCTAACCCTATGGTCCACTACAAAATTTACAATATTGCTGTCGACCTTTCTCTCGATGACTTGTGTGCAGCTATTAAGGTACCTCAATGGGGATCATGTAGAAGGATTAAGGAGCGACATGCACCACTCATGGATTTATATGCGGAAATTTGCCAAGGGAGCAACTTCTCGAAGGAGAGTGGAAAAATCCGTAACATTCATCTCCCCTCCATTCGCTACTTTGCCTACTTTATTGCCAAGTGTGTTCTTGCTAGGAAAACTGCCAATAAGTTATCTTCATATGATCTAGCATTTATCTCTGCTGCTCTTAAACGAGATAGGTCTTACAACTTGGGTGCTTTGATAGCTTTCCGTCTTGCTGCTAACCGCGAGAAAGGTGGAATTTGTGGGGGGCTCATTGCTTCTCGTTTATTAGCATTGCATGGTTTAGTGCCTCATCATCTAGACCTACAGTTTCCCATAGAAAGGCTTGATCTCAATTCCATGATACAACATAAATTTGTTTCCTCGTTGGCTAGTTCGAGTGAGTTGTCTTATGAAATAACCTTTCTCAAAGCTGGTTGGAGAAAGAGAAAGTCCGAGCGTGTTGTTCTTTTGCCTACACCTGTTTTGTTTAACCTTGATAACAGGGTAGGATGGTCCCTCACTGAGGAGGAGCTTGACACGTACCTGGAGAGCTCTCCCAATAGGAGCAGGATACTAGAAGGAAGGTCACGGATGATTCAGTCTAGCCCTCGAATGAGGGGGAGTCTTCATATCACCAGCCTATCTATGATTGGGGAGCTTCTTCTTCCTCCCAAGGGCCCAACTACGACCATTCTTATCATGATCCTCCTGCTTGGAACCCTTACCCGTATCTGGATTGATACCCACTTAGGCCAAAAGCCTAAGCTTGGGGGGAGGTACGTCGGCATCGCACTCATCTTCATATCATGTTGTGTCGGTACTTTGTATATTCATGTTTCGTTCTCTTTTTAGTTTTCGTTATTTCTTTGCTTTTGCTTTCTAAAAACACAAAAAAGACCAAAAATATTTCTGTTGTTTCTCTTTGGTTTGTTTCTTGTTCTTTTTGCCTTGGTTTGCTTTTCCCTTTTTGCTTTGTTTAAACTATTCGAAAAACCCAAAAAGATTTTGCTTGGCTTATTCTTCCTTTTTGGTTCTTCTTTTAAAAATCGAAAACACCAAAAATATTTGTTGTCCTTCTTTGGTTTTTTGAGTTTGTTGCAGGATTCAGCAGTCTTCAGTAGATATTGGTTTCATATTATTATTCAAGCCACACAAGTGAAGGGCAATAATGAGGATTAATGACAACTTGACGTGTGGTAAGAGGCTGGTAACGAACTCTATTTGTTTTCATTTTTGTACATATACTCATCATTGTGGGCATGCTTAGTCTGTTCACATAGGGTGTATGTTATTTATGGATGCTTAGTAGTTCTTGCTTTCATATGATTAGTTCCAGCTTGCTAATAGTTTGTAGCTTGTCTTATGAATGTTTGCTTGCATTACTCTATTCATAACTTGGTATGACACCGTGGTATCCTCCTCTGAATGTTTCATTTGAATTGACTTGGCACATGCTCATGCATGCTTATGACTAAAATAATCAGTTAAGCCTCGATGAATTATTTTGCCTTGAGGATCTTGAATCACTTTCATGCCATGATTAGTCCTGTTTTGTTGCAAGCATGATTATGACACTATTGCTCTCTCGTTTGTCGCTCCCTTACTATTGCTAGCCTTCACTTTCACTGAATATGTTTTACTCATGTTTCCAACTCCCTAAAACCAAATATTGCCAAAGTGTCCACCATACCTACCTATTAGCATCATTTGCTATTTCCTTGCATATTCAATATGCCTTGTTTTCTTCCGAATAAAATGTTTGCTTGCTATGAGAAAGTTAGTTAGTAAAGCTCTCACGAACTTGATGGCACACTTTATTTTCTACACTTAATAAAACCTGAACCATTGTGACTGTCCATGAAAGTTATATGCTTGCAAATTATAGGTTGGGGATTAGCAGAACCGTGCTGTCACGGGGAACGCTTTCGACACTTGTAAATATATACCCAGTTGATACAATGCTCTTTTGTTTGTGGATGTCATCGGTGTGAAATAAAAGGGGAGCTTGTAAGTCCATGGAGTTATGTATGTGTGTTAGAGAAACGCTTAGGCCACCGGTCTAATCCATGCCGTCATGGTGGAAACCTGTAGCATAACCATAATAATATCTATGAAGCATTCTTCTTATAAAAAAGAGAGATAGCTATTGAGAAAAAGAAAAGAAAAAGTATATGAAAAGAGGAAAGAGACAAAAAAGCACCATTTTCCCATGGTAAATAAGAAGATTGCTGGGATACTCATTGTCTGCTTGCCTTGTCATTTTGATATGGGGATTCTTCTATATCATCGGGCAAGGGGTACCTCGTTGGCGGTTCTCTATGATATGCACGTATTTACGATGACAAGAACTTACCGGTAACTAAAGTTGAGTAGCATGAGGAGCGGCCCTCGTACTCAAGGGACATGGGATTTAAAGTTTATAGTCTGTCAAGCATATAACTCAGATTGGACCTCACTTTCACCTTAACCATATTAAAGATGCTTATGATAGGGGCAATGAGAGCTCAAAGCTAATGAGTATCATACTTTCAGCATTTGGAAGCCTTTCAAACTATTCAAAACCTTTTCATTTCCTTATTGAGTCTCCACTCATTCTATGAGCACTTTCTTGAGAGCATAGTTGTCATTCTTTGTGCCTGTCTCATTACTTGATTATTTTTGTTATGACTTTGATGCTTGTATCTTTGACATCTTTACTTCTAGTCTTCACCTAAACTTCAGAGGTTCCTTGGCATTCATAATCAAAGGCAAGCGAGATACCACTCTATCATACCTTGTTATGAGCATTGTAATGTTGCTTATATTTATACTTCATGCTACTTATTATTTTTAAGTTGGAACCTCTTCATAGCCTGCAATGCCTATTAAGTAAACTTAGTCGCATACTCCTTATTATGAATTGTCTAAGTAGGTGATCACATGCTGAGCATATATACATCATATGAAGAAAATGTGTTCATGAAAGTTCTTTTATCACACTCAGTTTTCAACTGAATTGCTTGAGGACAAGCAATAAGCTAAGCTTGGGGGGAGTTGATACGTCCAAAATGTATCTACTTTCCCAAACACTTTTGCTATTGTTTCTCCTCTAAACTTGTGTGATTTGGATGCAACTAACACGAACTGGCGCTGTTTTCAGCAGAATTGCCTTGGTGTCTACTTTTTGTGCAGAAAATCAACTATCAGGAAAAATCCCAGAAAATATGCCAAAAATCCTATTTCACCAGAAGACTCCCGGAGCCAGAATACGAGATGAGGAGGCTGGGCCAGCCACACCACCAGCCACGCTGCTAGCCCAGCCGTGCTGGGGGTGGTCTGGCCGCCCCCAAACACCCCTTGGTCTCTCTCTTCGCCTATAAGAAGCCTTCTGACCTAAAAACTCTGGGGGGTCGACGTTTTTCCAGAATGAGTTCCGCTCCACCGCCAACACCAGATTCCACGAAACAGCACCAGAAACTTCGTTCTGGCACCCTACCGGGATGGGGAATTGGAGGAGATCATCGCCATCATCATCACCATCGCTTCTCCATCGACCATCCATGTTTCCCCCATCTATGAGTGAGTAATCCCCTGATGTAGGCTATGGGGATGGTAGGGATTGGATGAGATCGTTCATGTAATGGCATCAGATTGTTAGGGCATGGTGCCTAGTATCTTCTATTAGTGCTTTATGACTTTGTTGCGACTTGTTATACTTAATGCGAGTGCCATGGTTTCAGATCTGAACATCTTATTGATTCATTATGATAGTATTGTTTATGGTCTTACCTGCAAGTTGTATACACACGTTATTATCCGGAACCAATGGCCTCGAAGTGATAGAAATCGGGATAACCGGAGGGAATGGCTTTGATGTGAGGATCACATGTGTTCATGGAGTGTTAATGCTTTGCTCCGGTGCTCTATTAAAAGGAGCACCTTAATTGCCAGTAGTTCCCTTGAGGCCCCGCTGCAAACGGGCTGGCAGGACAAAAGATGTTGTGCAAGTTCTCATTGCGAGCACGTATGACTATATATGGAACGCATGCCTATGATTATCTAGTACTTGGATGCTTTATCTTATTTATTTGCAATTGCCCTATGTTCTGATTGCTATGTGAATTGTCTTGTCCATGCAACGCCCATCCATCCATCCCTATGCCTACCGCACTCGAATCCTACTGTTTACTGCTGTGTTACTACTGTCTTTACTTTACTGTTAGACCTAAATTATCTCCTAAAGTTAAGACCTAAATTATCTCCTAATGTTAAGTTTACTACATCTCCCATAAACATTAAAGATAAGGATTATGACTTCTCTCTTGATTTATCTTACATAACCATTATTAAACATTTCCAAGTTGTTCAAACCCAAATTGATTATCTTACTAAAGTACAAAAAGATTTGCTAGTTAATGCTTCTAAAGAAAAACATGCTTATGAAATTAGAACTAGGAGTGGTGCTTCCACTCAGGATCCTCTATATCATGAGGGACATCCTAAAAGAATTGAGCAGGATTCTCAACAAATTGAAAATGGTGATACTTCTTCTAATAGAAAGAAAAAGAAACATAAAACATTTGTAGAATCTTCTAAACCTGCTAAAGATCCTAATAATATATCTGTCTCTGATGCTGAAACTGAAAGTGGTAATGATAATAATGATGCTCTGGATAAAGAAGAAATTGAAGAATAACTAGAAAGGCACACTAAGAATACTAAGTACACTAAGGAAGATTTTGTTGCTAAGAAACATGGTAGTGAAAGAGAGCCTTGGGTTCAAAAACCAATGCCTTTTCCTGATAAGAAACATAAGTCAAAGGAAGAAGAACACTATAACAAGTTTTGTGAGTGGATGAAACCTTTATTTTTGCAAATTCCTTTGACTGATGCTATTAAATTGCCTCCTTATTCAAAGTATATGAAGGATATTGTCTCTAATAAAAGGAAGATTCCTAATGAGGAAATTTCTACTTTACTTGCTAGTTATTCCTTCAATGGAAAGGTTCCAAAGAAACTTGGAGACCCAGGGATTCCAACTATTCCTTGTTCTATTAAAAATAATTATATTAGAACTGCTTTGTGTGATTTGGGAGGAGGAGTAAGTGTTATGCCTTTTTCTCTCTACAAGAGACTTCAACTGAAAAAATTGATACCAACTGATATATCTTTGCAAATGGCTGATAAATCTACCACTATTCCTATTGGTATATGTGAGGATGTACCTGTTCAAGTGGCTCATAATTGCTTGATATTAATTGATTTTGTTGTGCTTGAAATGCCTGAAGATGATAATATGTCTATTATTCTTGGGAGACCTTTTCTTAATACTGCAGGAGCTGTCATTAATTGTAATCAAGGAAAGGTAACTTTTAATGTTAATGGCAAGGAGCACACTATCTATTTTTCCAAGAAGATTCATAAGACTTATGGCCTAAATTCAATTGAAAATACTAAGGGCGTCCAAGTTGGAGAAATATATTGTCCCATACTACAAGAAAATTATGAAACTATTATGATTGGGACTATTGCTATCAGGGTTGAGTTAACATAATCATTTAGTGGAATTCAAAAAAATCATATAAAATTGTTTTGGTAACAAGACCTGATCAACCTTGTTAACAAAGGGATTTTGTGAACAAAACAATGTTTTCACCATGATTATTCTTGCTCACTTTTACTTTATCCATTTTAATTTTTGCTTTCACCTTATTTACTTTCTATTTTCTAGTTGCTTGCATATTAGAGTGTCTTAGACTCCTTCTGAAGTTTTAGTTTTGTTTTGTTTTTGCATCATTCCAAAACCGTCTTTGTGCCAGAAAATCATTCATCAATACCTGAAAATTGCTCAAAAATAAAGTTTCTCGAAAAATTCCAGAAAATTCATATTAAATTTTTACGCCAAATTTGGGACAGAGAGGTACCTAGAGTGACCCAGGGGGGCCCACCAGACAGGCACACCACCTGGTGGTGTGGCCCCACCAGGGCACGCCTGGCCATGGTGTGGGCCACCCCTGGCCCCCACTTATTCTCCTACCTACCACTCCTTTCTCTCTCCTGAGAAAACACCATTTCATTGCTTCAAACCTGTGTTCTTGTTGTTCTTGCTCGTGATTTTCAATCTCCTTGCTCAGCCCACCTTTGCTGCTGAGATTTGGAGCATTTGTTCTTCGGTATGTGACTACTCCGCTTGTCCAAGTAGATTTGTGATTAGAGGATTGTATCTTCAGCATTTTGCTGCTGTAGGTGGCAGGTTATGTGAGCTTGCATGCTTGTTCTATGCTTAGAGAAATTGTTTTGATGCATGTTTAGCCTTCTTGCAAGTCCCTATAAGTAGTTCCTCTCATTATGTAATCACTTCGCAATCATCTTTTGTGATGGTTGTCACAAATTTCAGAAAAAGGAGAGATGAACAACCATACTTTTGGAGAAGTATTTGAGAGGGTGATACATTGCAAATGTATCTATAATTTTTGATGTTCCATGCTTGGTTTTATCCACTTTCTTGTGTTTTGTTCCAACTTTGGAGTACTTTTCATATGATTTCTTGGACTAACCTATTAACAAGAGCCACTGTGTCAGCTGCCTGTTTTCTGCTGTTTTTGGTTCCAGGAAAGTCAGAAAATGAATATTCTCGGAATTGGACGGGACAAAAGCCAAAGTGCCTATTTTTCTGGAAGGGATCAAGTGCCAGAATACGAGACGGAGAGGGGCCAGGGGCCGGCCACACCACCTGGCCCGCGCCAGGGGGTGGTGTGGTGGCTCCCGGCACCACCTCGGCCCCTCCTTCCGCCTATATATTGCCCTCAGGATGAAAACCCTAAGTACCCGATCAAAAATCCACGAAAGAGTCTGTAGCCACCGTCATCTCCATCCCTAGATCGAGAGGGATCTGAAGCTCTTCCGGCACCACGGAGAGGGAATTCACCACAGAGGCCTTCTTCATCACCATGCAAGCCTCCAGTGTGATGCGTGAGTAGTTCATCCTTGGACTACGGATCCATGTAGTAGCTAGATGGCTGGTTTCTCCTCCTTTGTGCTTTCATGTTTAGATCTTGTGAGCTCCGTTCATGATCAAGATCATATTTTTGTAATTCATACATGTTGTGTTTGCGGGGATCCGATGGATATTGAGATGCTATTTCAGATTGATTATTGATTCTATCATGTCTTTGTTATTTGAGATCTTGCATGCTTTCCGTTGTTAGTAGCTATCTTGGCCAAGTAGATGCTAGCAACTCCAAGAGTTAGTATTTATGCTCGATAGTGGGTTCATGCCTCTGGTAATCTGGGGAAGTGACAAAAATCTCTAAGGTGCTAGATGTGTTGTTGCTACTAGGGAGAAAACAACAATCCTTTGTTCATAGAACAATCGTATTGTTTACTTTACACGCAGTTCGTAAAGCAATAATCTGTTGCTTGCAACTTAATACTGGAGGGGGTTCAGATGATAACCTGAAGGTGGATTATTAGTCATAGATGTAGTTGTATGGCGGTCTATGTATTATGTTGTAATGCCCAATCAAGTCTTAAAGGAGTCAAGATGATTAGTATATGCATGTATTGCTTTCTCGGTGTTTGTCAATTGCCCCGCTGTAATTTGTTCACCCAGCATGTTATCTATCTAAGGAGAGCCACCTCTAGTGAACTATGGATCCCGGTCCTTGTCTTTACATACAATCTACAATGCATCGCTTTGTGTTCACTTTCTGCAAACTTTTACGTCTTTCCATTCGATACGTTTAATCCTTTGTTTTCCGCAAAACACGGTGAGATTGACAACCTCATCGCAAGTTGGGGACAAAGTTATGTGGTTGTGTTGTGCAGGTCTCCATGTTGCTACTAGCACCGGTAGTGCGCCCTGCCAAAGCTCAGCTAGCAACACCTTTGGGGTGTTTCCTTGCTCCTACTGGTTCGATTAAACCTTGGTTTCATAACTGAGGGAAAACTTACTGTTGTTCTCATCATACCTTCCTCTTGGGGTTCCCAACAAGCTCTACGTTGAAAGTCGAGCGCATCAGAGGGACACACCTAGGAGGGCAAGGCCTTCGAGATTAGCTTCTCAATTTAGGACATCATATAATGAAGATCTTATTGCACCGCGCTTTGGCAATGAGGGAGATGAGGGAGATGCTCACCCATCTACCTTTCCTTGTTTTGCCTTTTTGCAAGCTACAGGGATTCTTGATGATTTCTTACTTCATGTTCAGAGGGTTGGTCTCACCACTTACATGCAGGATGACTGTGAGCAATATGCCTTGCTCACCAAAACTTTTGTTGAAAGTTTCATTTTCACTAACACCCCTTACAGGTCAACTATTTCATTCAAAATCTATGATATGCCTATTACCATGTCATTTGAAAGATTTTGCAGCATTATAGGCATTGGCATTATTGGGACAGTAAAGAAGATCCAGGGTAGACCCGCTGATTTGCTGGACCTCTACCGAAGTGTAACAAATTATGATGAACGCATAGCTCAGCGTGGGAAGATAAGAAACATCCAACTCCCAGCTCTTAGATATTTTGCTTACTATCTTGCCACTAGCATTCTTGGTAGGGAGAACACAGTAATATTTCTAATTATCATTTAGCTTTTCTTGCTGCTGCACTTAATAATGAAACCAAGTATAATCTTGGTTCTCTCATTACTCGTCGCCTAGCTGCTAGAGGACCCATTTATGGGGGCATTATTGCTGCACGCATGGTTGTTGCCTTGGAACTTTCTTTTGATCCTAATGATACTGTGCTAACCCCGCAAAGGCTTGATCTTTCTGCTATGAAAACACATCACTTTGTTACTACCAACTCTAGTACAGAGAGTTTAGTTTACAGGATGTTGTTTACTGACAGAGATGAGAGGGAAATTCCCTTGCCACAGTCTACTTTGTTCAGTATTTGCTGGATGCCATGGTCACGCTCCAAGGATGAGGTTGACAAGCAGCCCGCTTGCTTGGCTTCCACGGGCAGCACCAGAGGATGCACCCTCTTATGACTACTATGTGCACTACATCGGGGCGTCCTCGAGTACATATTAGGACGAAGACACTCCTTCATCATATTATGGAGGCGCTCTTCCTTAGCCAGCTTGGGATTGATCTCCACTTAGGCCAAAAGCTTAAGCTTGGGGGGAGGTATACCGACATCACACTCATCTACATTTCATTTTCTGTCGGTACTTTGCATATCCATCTTTTAGCCTTGGTTTGCTTCATCCTTTTTAGCTTTTATTTGATTATTCGAAAAACCCAAAAATATTTTGCTTTGTTTGATCTTTCCTTTGGTTCTTGTCTTTAAAAATTGAAAACCCAAAAATATTTGTTGTTCTTCTCTGGTTTTCTAAAGTTCATTGCAGGGTTCAGCGGTCCTCGGTGACTCCTTAGAGTTTGGTTTTATCTTATTATTCAAGTCGCACAAGTGAAAGGCAATGATGATTTATGACAACTCGAGGTGTGGTAAGAGGCTGGTATGAACTCTATTTGTTTTCATTTTTGTACATATACTCATCATCGTGGGCATACTTAGTCTGTTCATGTAAGGTGTATGTTATTTAATGGATGCTTAGTAGTTCTTGCTCTCTTATGATCAGTTCCAATCCACCAATAGTTTGTAACATGTCATATAAATGTTTACTTGCATTGTTCTATTCATAACTTGGTATGACATTGTGGTATCCTCCTCTGAATGTTTTATTTGAGTCGACTTGGCACATGCTCACGCATGCATATGACTAAACAAAAAGTCAGTTAAGCCTCAATGATTTATTTTGCCTCAGAATTCTTGTGTCACTTTTATGCCACTATTAACTTTGTTTTGTCGCAAGCATGATTATGACAGTTACTGCTCTCTTGATTGTCGCTCCCTTTCTATTGCTAGCCTTCACTTGCGCCGAGTATAAACTTTACATGTGCATCCAACTCCCTAAAATCAAAGTTGTCAAAAGAGTCCACCATATCTACCTATTAGCTTCATTGCTATTCCTTGCATATTTATTATGCTTTGTTTTCTACCAAATAAAAATGTTTGCTTGTTATAAGAAAATTAGTTAGTAAAGCTCTCACGAACTTGATGGCACACTTTATTTTCTTGCACTTAATAAACTTGAACCACTATGTCCATCTATGTTGCGTATATGCTTGCACTTTATAAGTTGAGAATTAGCAGAACCATGTACCATGGGGAATGCTTTCAACATTGCACTTATTATTCAGTTGATATCACGTTCTTTTGTTTATGGATCCCGGCGATGTGAAATAAAAGGGGAGCTTGTAAGCTCATGGAGTTTGTATATGTGTTAGAGAAATGCCTGGGCAGCTAGCTCAGCCATGCCTAATCATGGTGGAAACTTGCAGCATAACTGTAGTGAGCATTCTGTGAAGCATCCTCAATAAAAACCTATACAAATAGCAAATAAAAAGATCGCTGAGATGCTCATTGTCTGTTGCCTTGTCATTTTGATATGGGAGAGCTCCTGTGTCATGGGGCAAGGGGTACCCCGTTGGCAGTTCTCCATGATACACATGTACTTACAACGACAAGAACTTACTTGTGACTAAAGTTGAGTAGCATGAGGTTCAGTACTCGTAAGCAAGGGGCATGAGATTTTCAACTTATAACTTGTCAAGCATATCCTCATATTTGTGTCACTTTAACCTTAATCACCTCAAGATGCTTATGATAGGGGCAATGAGAGCTCAAAGGTAATGAGTACCATACTTTCAGCATTTGGAAGCCTTTCAAACTTTTAAAATCTTTTCTTTAACTTTTTTGTTGAGTCACCATTTATTTTTGAGAACCTTCCCGAGAGCATAGCTGTCATTCTTAGTGTAATGTGCTTGTCCCAAAACACGGTTAATTGTGACTTTGATGCTTGTATATTTGATATTTTTACTTCTAGTCTTCACTTAAACTTCAGAGGTGCCTTGGCATTTATGTTTTTGCTCCAAAAAGAAAGGTAAGCGAGATACCACTTTATCATATCTTCTTATGAGCATTACAATCCTACATATGCTTATGTGTCATGTTGCTTATTATTATTGAGTTGGAATCTCTTCATAGCTTGTGTGACTACTGGGTAAACTTATTTGCATACTCTTTATTATGAATTGCCTAAGTATTCGATCATATGCTGAGAATATATAGATCTTATGAAGCAAGCAAGTTCGTGAAAGTTTCTTTTATCGCACTCAGTTTTCAACTAAATTGCTTGAGGACAAGCAATAAGCTAAGCTTGGGGGGAGTTGATACGTCCAAAACATATATACTTTCCCAAACACTTTTGCTATTGTTTCTTCTCTAGTTTGTGTGATTTGGATACAACTAATACGGACTAACGCTGTTTTTAGAAGAATTGCTTTGGTGTCTCATTTTTGTGCAGGAAATCAACTTTCAGAAAAATCCCAGAAAATATCGCAAAACTCCTATTTTACTAGAAGACTCACGAATCCAGAAGACGAGACGGAGTGGGGCCACGAGGGGCCCACACCACCTGGCCACACGGGCCAGGCTAGGCCGTGCCAGGGGGTGGTGTGGCCACCTCGGACTCCGCCTCGACCTCTCCTTTCTCCTATATAATCCCTCTGACCTAAAAACAGAGGAGGGTTCGACGTTTTTCTAGATAGAGTTCCGTTGTGCCGCCACCACTAGAAACCACGATTCAGAACCAGAAACACCGTTTTGGCACCCTGTCAGGACGGGGTTTTGGAGGAGATCATCGCCATCATCATCACCAACGCTTCTCCATCAACCATCCATGATTCCCCCATCCATGAGTGAGTGATCCCCCGCAGTAGGCTATGGAGATGGTAGGGATTGGATGAGATTGTTCATGTAATTGCATCAGATTGTTAGGGCATGGTGCCTAGTATCTATTGTTAGTGATTTTTGACATTGTTGCAACTTGTTATGCTTCATGCTTGTCACTAGGGCCCGAGTACCATGATTTCAGATCTAAACATGTTATTGATTCATGAGGATATTATTGTTTATGATCTTACCTGCAAGTTGTATACACATATTGTTGTCCGGAACCTGAGGCCCCGAAGTGATAGAAATCGGGATAACTGGAGGGAATGGCTATGATATGAGGATCACGTGTGTTCAGGGAGTGTTAATGCTTTTCTCCGGTGCTCTATTAAAAGGAGCACCTTAATTGCCAGTAGATTCCCTTGAGGCCCCGCTGCAACGGGCTGGCAGGACAAAAGATGTTGTGCAAGTTCTCATTGCGAGCACGTATGACTATATATGGAACACATGCCTATGATTATTTAGTACTAGGATACTTTATATTATTTATCTACAAATGCCCTATGTCTTGATTATTACATGAATTGTCTTGTCCATGCAACGCCCATCCATCCATCCCTATGCCTACAATGCTTTAATCTTACTGTTTACTGCAATTGTTACTAGTGTCTTTATTTTACTACTGCTATTACTTTGCTATTGCTACTACAAAACTATTGCTACTGATAAACTGTTGCGAGCAAGATTGTTTCCAGGTGCAGCTGAATTGACAACTCAATTGTTAAGGCTTATAAATATTCTTTAGCTCTCCTTGTGTCGAATCAATAAATTGGGTTTTACTTCCCTTAAAGACTGTTGTGATCCCCTATACTTGTGGGTCATCACTTGGGCTTCTCCCGTCCTATATATATAAGGCCGGGTCTCAAAGCTGTATGTGGATAGGTTTCATACACGCGTAATTACAATACCAACACAATGTCGGTTCATAGTCTCTTTCCTAATACAATCAAAGTCTTTGTCGGTTGCTTTCTTGGGCTATCATCTGAAATCTTCATGGGATGTAAGCCTTTTCCCATCATAGGGCAGCAAATTATAAGCATCCGAGTAATCGTACCTATGTTACCGGGGCTTTGTGTTGGGTCCGCAGCATAGAAAACAAAAAAAATCCTACGATGAGAACTACACGCCAAGATCTATCTACTAGGTACAGAGCAACGGGTGGACATACATCCATCGAGAACTTACCCTCGAAGACAACGAGTTTTGTTAACGAGTAGGAACTCGTGGTTGATGTAGTCGTACACTTGCCGATCTCAAGATCGTGAGGAAGTCCGAGCGCCGCAACTCAGCAGCGCATCCGTACTCGCACACACGTTCAAGCCACCGGACAACCTCCACCCCCTCGCTCCAGCGATCCAGTGGAAGCAGCAACTCCTTCCAGACGAAATGCCACCGGGAACATGTATCTCGCTAATCCGAGACCATGGGGGAATAATTCTAGAGGGGGGAGAGATCCTTCATAGGAGGTGTGAGGAAGAAGGAGGGAGAGGGTGGCCTTTTATAGGAGGAGGGGGGTGCCCCTCCCCATGGCCGGCGCATGGGGGAGGTGACCCTTCACCTCCTCCATTCATGTGGTGGTAACCCCTCCACATTAAAATGCCTCTTCACATTCCCTTTTAAAGTCCCCACTTTAAATACATTAAAATTCTCCAAGTTTAATGCTCTCTCATTTAATAAAACTCTTTTATTAAATTTATTCAGAATTTTGTTAATTACTTTAATTAACAAACATTCACATATAACCCCTTGTAATATTTCAATATCACATGCAGAACCACTTTCTGCAATTTCACCCGAAACAATTTCTGGTTTCTATCAAAACAATTCCTGCGCTTTGCAATTCTTTCGTCTAAAACATATGTGCTCCAAAATGATGTCTGGTAACTCTTAAGTGTGTCACCCTACGGTTCGCGAATAATGCAGACATGATTGAGACTCCTCTCAGATCAATAATCAAAAGCGGGACCTGGAGATCCATACTGATTCCTGCATATTCAACGATGACTTCTGTGATCGTGAGAACCTTTAACGCTTGTAATTTAATCCCTTTGTCTCTTGATATAATACATGTCCGAGATTCGATCATCGGTATCCAAATACCTAGTTTGATCTCGTTACCGACATGCACTCTTTTCTCGTTCCCGTGATATAACATTCTAGTGATCACATCACTTGCTTGCAAGCTATCTCAAATGTGATATCACCGAGAGGGCCCAGAGTATATCTATCCATCATCAGGATTGACAAATTCCACTCTTGATCCATGAGCCTCAACATAACACCTTCGTAGCACTGAACCCATCTTTATAGTCACCCTGTTACGGTGTGATGTTTGATGTTATCAAGATACTCTTCCGGTGTTAGCAATTAACATGATCTCATGGTCTAAGGATAAAGATTACTTCGTATGATGTTATAGCAATATAAACATAATGACTTGATCGTAATGCTATACTTCGGATGAATGTTCATCACATCATTTCACAAATGTTGTGACCTTGTTATTAACAACATCCAATGTCCATGATTAGGAAACCTTGATCATCTTGTTAATCAACAAGCTAGTCTATAAGAGAGGCATAACTAGGAACCCTTTTTGTTTATTAAACACACATGTATTGATGTTTCCGATCAATACAATTATAGCATGCAAAATAAACATCTATCATATATAAGGAATACATAATAACGACTTTATTATTGCCTCTCAGGGCATATTTCCTTCAGTCTCCCACTTGCACTAGAGACAATAATCTAGTTCACATAGTCATAAATCTAACACTCATGGAGTTCTGGTGTTGATCATGTTTTGCCCTAGGGAGAGCTTTAGTCAACGGATCTGCTACCTTTAGGTTCGTGTGTACTTTACAAATCTTTATGTCTCCATCCTTGACATGTTCGCAGATGGAGTGAAATCGGCGCTTAATATGCTTGCAATTCTTGTGAGACCTCGGTTCCTTGGCGTTGGCTATGGCTCCATTGTTGTCACAATAGATCACCATCGGGTCCAATGCACTAGGAACCACACCTAGTTCTGTAATGAACTCTTTCATCCAAACCGCTTCCTGCGCCGCTTACAGCAAAGAACATATTCATATTCCGCCTCCGTCGTTGATCCAACCACCACAGGTTGTTTGGAACTCCTCCAACTAACTGCTGCTCCGTTCAAGAGAAATATATATCCGGATTGAGACTTAGAGTCATCCAGATCGGTGTCAAAGCTAGCATCGACATAACACTTAGCGACTAGCTCTTCTTCACCTCCGTATATAAGAAACATATCCCTAGTTCTTGTCAAGTACTTGAGGATGTTCTTGACCGCTATCCAGTGTTCCGAACCTGGATCAGATTGGTACCTACTAGTCAAACTAATAGCATGTGCCACATCCGGTCTTGTACATAGCATGGCATACATTATAGAGCCTATGGCCGAGGCATAGGGGATCTTATCCATTATCTCTCTTTCTTCCGCCGTAGCCGGACTTTGAGTCTTACTCAATGTCTTGCCTTGCAACATAGGTAAGAACCCCTTCTTACTTCTGTCCATATTAAACTTATTTAATATCTTATCAAGGTATGTACTCTGCGATAGCCCGATTAGGCACCTTGATCTATCTCTATAGATTTTAATGCCTAATATATATGACGCTTCACCAAGGTCTTTCATCGAAAATTTGTTGTTTAGATAACTTTTAACATTGTTTAAAAGATCGATATCATTTCCAATCAATAATATGTCATCCACATATAATATCAAAAATGCCACATTGCTTCCACTCACTTTCTTGTAAATACAAGCCTCTCCATAAGTTTGGACAAACCCAAACTCTTTGATAACCTCATCAAAGCGGAGATTCCAACTCCGGGATGCTTACTTTAGTCCATAGATGGATCGCTGAAGTTTGCATATCTTATTAGCATCCTTAGGATCGACAAAACCCTTTGGTTGTATCATATACAACTCTTCTTCAATATTACCATTGAGGAACGTAGTTTTGACATCCATCTGCCATATTTCATAATCGAAATATGCATCAATTGCTAACATAATCCTAACCGACTTAAGCATCGCTACGGGAGAGAATGTCTCATCATAGTCAACTCCTTGAATTTGTCGAAACCCCTTTGCGACAAGTCGAGCCTTATAGATGGTCACATTACCATCAGCATCAGTTTTTCTTTTGAAAATCCATTTATTCTCAACGGCCTTTCGATCGTGAGGTAAGTCCACCAAGGTCCAAACTTGGTTCTCGTACATGGATTCCATCTCGGATTTCATGGCTTCTAGCCATTTGTTGGAATCTGGGTTCATCATTGCTTCTTCATACGTCGCAGGGTCATCCATTTCATCAACCATGAAATTCACAACAGGATTGACGTACAGTTCAGGAGCTGCACATGTCCTGCTTGACCTGCGAGGTTCGGTAGTGTCCTCTTTCGGAGTTTCATGATCAATATCATTAGCTCTCTCTTCATTAGGTGAAGTCAACTCCAAAACAGTTTCCGGTGCTGTGCTACTCGCCATTTCATGAAGAGAAGGTTCAATATCCTCTTCGAGTTCTACCTTCCGACTACTCACACCTTTCGCGAGAAACTCCTTCTCAAGAAAGGATCCATTCTTGGCAACAAAAACCTTGCCCTCGGATCTGTGATAGAAGGTATACCCAATCGTTTCCTTAGGGTATCCTATGAAGACGCATTTTTCTTCTTTGGGTTCGAGTTTATCTGGCTGAAGTTTCTTCACATAAACATCGCATCCCCAAACTTTAAGAAATGACAACTTAGGTTTGTTTCCAAACCATAATTCATACGGTGTCGTTTCAACGGATTTAGATAGTGCCTGTTTTAAAGTGAATGCAGCTGTTTCCAGTGCATAACCCCAAAATGACAGTGGCAAGTCAGTCAGAGACATCATAGATCGAACCATATCCAATAAAGTATGATTACGACGTTCCAACATACCATTATGTTGTGGTGTTCCGGCAGGCGTGAGTTGTGAAACTATTCCACACTCTTTCATGTGTGTGCTAAACTCATAACTTAGATACTCACCTCCACGGTCAGAACAAAGAAATTTGATCTTTCTATTATGATGATTTTCCACTTCATTCTGAAATTCCTTGAACTTTTCAAAAGTTTTAGACTTGTGTTTCATCAAATAGATATACCCGTATCTACTTAAGTCATCCGTGAAAGTAACAAAATAACGATATCCACCTCGCACCGACACACTCATTGGTCCACATACATCAGTATGTATGATTTCCAATAAATCTGTCTCCCATTCCATTGAACCGGAAAACGGCGTTCTAGTCATCTTGCCCATAAGGCATGGCTCACATGTATCAAATGATTCAAAATCAAGTGATTCCAAAAGTCCATCAGGATGGAGTTCTCTTCATGCGTTTAACGCCAATATGACCTAGACGGCAGTGCCACATATACGCAGATATATCATTATCAAGTTTAATCTTTTTAGCATTAACATTATGAATGTGCGTAATATTACTATCGAGATCCAACATAAATAAACCATTCAACGCAGGTGCATGACCATAAAAGATATCATTCTTATAAATCGAACAACCATTGTTTTCATATTTAAAGAAATAACCACTTTGCATCAAACATGATCCGGATACAATGTTCATGCTCAGTGCAGGCACCAAATAACAATTATTTAGGTTTATAACTAATCTCGATGGCATATGGAGAGGTAGCGTCCCGACGGCGATCACATCAAATCTTGATCCATTGCCGACCCGCATCCTGACCTTATCCCTTGCTAGTTGTCGCTTGTTCCGCAACCCCTGAATCGAGTTACATATATTAGCAACCGATCATGTACCAAATACCTAGGTGCTACTGCGAGTACTAGTCAAGTACACATCAATAACATGTATATCACATATACCTTTGTTTGCCTTGCCGGACTTCTTGTCCGCCAAATACTTGGAGCAATTGCGCTTCCAATGGCCAGTCCCCTTGCAATAGTAACACTCGGTGTCAGACTTAGGGCCAGTTCGGGGTTTCTTTTCAGGTGCGGCAACAGATTTGCCACCCTTCTTGCCCTTATGCTTGCCTTTCTTGTCCTTCTTGAAACCGGTGGTCCTATTGATCATCAACACTTGATGTTCTTTCCCAATCTCCACTTCTGCAGTCTTAAGAATTGACAGAAGCTCGGGAAGAGACTTCTTCATGCCCTGCATATTATAGTTCATCACGAAGCTCTTGTAGCTAGGTGGCAGAGATTGGAGAACACGATGTATGCCTAAGTCAATGGGAATCGTTATTCCCAAGGACACAAGCTTATCGGTGTACCCAGACATTTTGAGTACATGCTCACTAACGGAGTTGTTCTCCTCCATCATGCAGCTAAAGAACTTTTCAGTAGCATTATAACTCTCTACGGCAGCATGGGTATCGAAAATCATTTTCAATTCTCCCATGGTATCAAAGGCATTGCCGTTTTCGAAACGCTTTCAAAGTTTTGGCTCTAGCCCATACAGTATGCCGCAATGAACTAAGTTGTGGTCCTCCTGACAAGTCACATAGACATTCCTCGTCAGGGGCATCAGGAGCTGGTGGGGGGCCTAGCGGCGCATCTAGCACATATTGCTTTTGTGCAGCAGTGAGGAGAATCCTCAAATTCATAGCCCAGTTGGTGAAGTTGCTACCATTCGCAGCAAGTTTCTCTTTCTCCATGAACACATTGAAATTAAAAGCAGGTGGTGCCATCTACAGCAGAATTTGTAAAGTTTATTTAGACTAAGTTTATGATATAGTGAGTTCAACTAATCCAAATTACTAATGAACTCCCACTCAAAAACGACATCCCTCATGTCCTTTTGGTGATTACATGAACCAAATCCACTACACCAAGTCCGATCATCACGTGAGTTGATGTAGCTTCAAAGGCGAGAATCTATATGGGCATCATATCAACTATATGACTCATGCTTAACCTTTCGGTCCGTGTTTTGAGGCCATGTCTGTACATGCTAGGCTCGCCAAGTAAGAACCTTAGTATTCGCGTGTGTAAAACTGTCTTACACCCGTTCATATGAAAGCGTAGATTCGAGTACACTCGATCATCACGTGATGTCTCGAAACACGATCCATAGAACGGTGCATACTTAAGGAAGAACACATTTTTATCTTGATATCTAAATGAGGGATCATATTACAATGCTACAGAAAGCGCCAAACTAGCAGTATAAGATGCTAACATCTAATGTGTAAAGTGAGATGATATGGTCCATGCATTTGATCTCTATCACTTGCATCGTGGTATGATCTCTATCATTCCTTTGTGTGTAAGGCCAAGGTCTATGGAACTTACACGTTGAGTTTGTTGTAAGAGTATCTATCATACATCTACTTACAACAATACCATATCAATACACTAGCCTAGCAACGATCTAAACTAGACGCCTCTAATTTATCAATTGCAAGTTTTACGTGGCTTAGGGCTTTCGGAGATAGAACCATTCTTACCTACGTACATGAACCACAACGAGGATAACCAAGTTATTAGCAACTCATTATAAATCAGATATTGACTATAGTAGGAGAGACAGACACCCGTCAGCCACTTATGCAAAACTAGTTGCATGTCAGTCGTGGAACCGGTCTCATGTACGTTGACATGTAAGGTTGGTCCGGGCCGCTTCATCCCACTATGCCACCAATATCCAAAATACATAGAATATGCAATAACATGATCATCATTGCCCACATATAAACATATGTGTACTACCCGTGCAAAGCACCTACTCATAGACCAGGCTCTGATACCACTGTTGGGTCCGCAGCATAGAAAACAAAAAAATTCCTACGATGAGAACTACACGCCAAGATCTATCTACTAGGTACAGAGCAACGGGTGGATGTACATCCATCGAGAACTTACCCTCGAAGACAACGAGTTTTGTTAACGAGTAGGAACTCGTGGTTGATGTAGTCGTACACTTGCCGATCTCAAGATCGTGAGGAAGTCCGAGCGCCGCAACTCAGCAGCGCATCCGTACTCGCACACACGTTCAAGCCACCGGACAACCTCCACCCCCTCGCTTCAGGGATCCAGCGGAAGCAGCAACTCCTTCCAGACGAAATGCCACCGGGATATTGTATCTCGCTAATCCGAGACCATGGGGGAATAATTCTAGAGGGGGGAGAGATCCTTCATAGGAGGTGCGAGGAAGAAGGAGGGAGAGGGTGGCCTTTTATAGGAGGAGGAGGGTACCCCCTTCCCCATGGCCAGCGCATGGTGGGTAACCCCTCACCTCCCCCATTCATGTGGTGGTAACCCCTCCACATTAAAATGCCTCTTCACATTCCCTTTTAAAGTCCCCACTTTAAATGCATTAAAATTCTCTAAGTTTAATGCTCTCTCATTTAATAAAACTCTTTTATTAAATTTATTCAGAATTTTGTTAATTAATTTAATTAACAAACATTCACATATAACCCCTTGCAATATTTCAATATAACATGCAGAACCACTTTCTGCAATTTCACCCGAAACAATTTCCGGTTTCTATCGAAACAATTCCTGTGCTTTGCAATTCTTTCGTCTGAAACTATGTGCTCCAAAATGGTGTCCGGTGACTCTTAAGTGTGTCACCCTATGGTTCACGAATAATGCAGACATGATTAAGACTCCTCTCAGATCAATAATCAGAAGCGGATCTGGAGATCCATACTGATTCCTGCATATTCAACGATGACTTCTGTGATCGTGAGAACCTTTAACGCATGTAAATTAATCCCTTTGTCCCTTTATATAATACATGTCCGAGATTCGATCATTGGTATCGAAATACCTAGTTTGATCTCGTTACCGACATGCACTCTTTTCTTGTTCCCGTGATATAACATTCTAGTGATCACATCACTTGCTTGCAAGCTATCTCAAATGTGATATCACCGAGAGGGCCCAGAGTATTTCTATCCGTCATCGGGATTGACAAATTCCACTCTAGATCCATGAGCCTCAACATAACATCTTCGTAGCACTAAACCCATCTTTATAGTCACCCTATTACGGTGTGACGTTTGATGTTATCAAGATACTCTTCCGGTGTTAGCAATTAACATGATCTCATGGTCTAAGGATAAAGATTACTTCGTATGATGTTATAGTAATATAAACATAATGACTTGATCATAATGCTATACTTCGGATGAATGTTCATCACATCATTTCACAAATGTTGTGACCTTGTTATTAACAACATCCAATGTCCATGATCAGGAAACCTTGATCATCTTGTTAATCAACAAGCTAGTCTATAAGAGAGGCATAACTAGGAACCCTTTTTGTTTATTAAACACACATGTATTGATGTTTCCGATCAATACAATTATAGCATGCAAAATAAACATCTATCATATATAAGGAATACATAATAACAACTTTATTATTGCCTCTCCGGGCATATTTCCTTCACTTTGGATGAGGACAACAGAGAACCGGGGCAGAGTGGGAGGGGACGGTGAGGTAGAGAGGACGGTGTGGGGTCAACGGGGCGAAGATCTCGTCTTGCAGGGCCTAGCGGCAGTCGGAGGCTTGGTCGAGGTGAGGCGTAGGGGCCCATGGGGAGGGGCACGCAGCGGTGCAGCAAGGAGTGAAAGAGCTTATGCATGCGGAGATAGGGGATCGAGGGAGGCGGCGGAGCGAGGAAGGGACCGAGCGAGGCGGGGAATCGCGGGGCTTACGGGGTAGGTGGATGCGGGAGCAAGGAGCAGGGTGCGTCGCACGTGGTAGGGCCAGCTCGGCTAGGGATCGGGGATGGGCACGTCGCGAGGAGGTTGTCGGTATGCGGGGTTGGTATGTGGGGTGAGCACAAGCAAGCGTCGGTTACATGAGCAGCGTGTCGCGGCTGCGCCTGTGTCACTACACGTGGCTAGTGCATGGTTGATGACTTTTGGAGCATGGACCGCTGCAGTCAGGATTCTGATGGAAAAGGTGCTGTTTGGAGGCAAAATTCGCGAAGATCAGAAAATCCGGGAAAATATACGGAAAATCCTATTTTTCCAGAAGACTCGGGATGCTAGAAGATGGAGTGGAGGTTGGCCACAAGGGGCCCACACCACCCCATGGTGCGGGCAGGCCTAGGTCGCGCCTGGGAGTGGTGTGGCCGCCCTGGCCCACTCCAGCCTCTCCCCTTTGGCGTATATCATCCCCACGAAACCCTAAGACTCGGGGAGCGACCACAGAAAGATTCTGCCGCCTCTGCGGGGCGGAAAACGCCGAGAGAGAAAGATCTCTCCGGCAGACAGATTTCTACCGAGGGAATTCCTTCCCAGAGAGGGGAGATCGTCGCCATCAACACCACCATCAAGCTGGACTTCATCGGGGTCATCATCATCATCACCACCATCATCACCATTAGCACCCTCATCACCATCTCCATATTGCTGTAACAATTGCGTTGAATCTTGCATAGTTCATAGGGGAAACTTTGCCGGTGTTGATTACTCTTTGTAGTTAATGCTATTGAGTGAACCATTGAATTATTGTTTATGTTCAGATTGTTATACATCATTATTCCATATCTGATCATGATCCATATGGTGTCTTGTGAGTAGTTTGTTTTGTTCTTGAGGACATGGGAGAAGTCTTGTTGTTAGTAGTGGAGTTGCGTTGAGAAAGATTCAATAGATTGTTATTTAAGTTGTGGTGTACTTCTTCTAGTGGTGTCATGTGAACGTCGACTACATGACACTTCACCTATATGGTCCTAGGGGAATGCATTGTGTATTTGGCTACTAATCGTAGGGGTTTCCGGAGTGACAGAAACCTGAACCCCCGTTAGGAAACCAGTCCACAAGGGACGTAAGGGTCTTAGAGTTTAAAGCTGTGGTTAGGTTTCTATCTTAATTACTTTCTTGTGCTTACGGATGTTTGCAAGGGGTATAATCACAAGTATGTATTAGTCTTGGATGGGGCGGTACATTAGCACAGGTTCACCCACACAACACTTAGCAAGCTAAAGAGGATTAATCAACTATATGAAGCGAAAGCACTTGACAGTCTTCCCATGTGTCCTCGAGAACGTTTGGTCATCTTAAGTAATACAACCGGCTTGTCCTTTGCTGCATAAAGGATTGGGCCACTTGCTGCATTTATTCCTACTGTCTTTTGTTTACTCTTACTTTGTTTACTTGCTTTATCGAAAACCCCTAAAATTCCGTTTGCTAAGTATTTGCAGAGAATTCCTGATCCATACCACTAGCCAGCACCTTCTGCTCCTCGTTGGGTTCGACACTCTTACTTATCGAAAATACTGCCATACACCCCCTATACTTGTGGGTCATCAAGACTATTTTCTGGCACCGTTGCCAGGGAGTGAAGCGCTATTGGAGAGTGGAACTGGTAAAGGAAAACTTCTACTGTGAGTATTGTTTACTTCTGCTAGTTACTTTATTTTTGTTATGGATAATTCGCTGAGTTTCTTATTTGGTAATGCTACTACCACTGCTAAGGTAGTAGATAAGCCACCACCTGCTGAGAATGATGTTTTCAAAATACCTACAAGAATTATTGATCGTGTTATGGATAACTACTATGTTGGGGATGGAACTGTCCATCCCGGTGATCATTTACTCTTTATACACGAATTATGTGGGTTGTTCAAGTGTGCAGGTATTACTACAAATCAAGTTAAGAAGAAGTTATTCTCATTATCGCTGAAAGGAAGAGCTGAGGAATGGTATAAGCTGCTGAAAAATGGTCAAGCTCTGGAATGGGAGGAAATAGTGCCTCTCTTTTATTCAAAGTTTTATCCTCCTAGTGAGATTCATAAAGATCGGAATCAAATATACAACTTTTCGCCTCTTGATGGAGAGAGTACAGCTCAAGCTTGGGGGATATTGAAGTTACTAATGCTCAAATGTCCCATTCATGAGCTCCCCAACAATATTATTATCAATAACTTTTATGCAAGACTCCCTCTACATGACAAAGATTTATTGGATGCTTCTTGTACTGGATCATTCACTCGCATGGAAGAAGAAGCTAAATGGGATCTTCTAGATCGTATTCAAGACAATGCTGAAGCTTGGGAGAATGACAAAGGTAGAAAGTCAGGTATAAATTATGATTATGAATGCATTGAATCTTTTATGGGAACTGACGACTTTCAAAATATTAAAAATGCTTATGGTCTAGACTCTCAAGCTATTGCTTCTTATTTTAAGGCTTTTTCTTCTTATATTGAAGTGCCTAAAAAGAAGTGGAATAAGTATCATGAACCTTATAAAGATATTGCTAAGAGTGTTCCTGCAAGAAGTACTGAAGTTTATACTGCTAATCATGTTTTACCTGAACCTTATATTGAGAAAATGCCTTTTCCAGTTAAGGTAAAGGAACATTCTATGATAGCTAGTATGGTTAATGAAAGTATGAATAAGGCTGTTGAACCTAATAAACAAATGGTTGATGAACCTATAGTAGCAAATGTGAAAGACTTTGTTGCTAAATATGAAAAAGAGGGACACACTATCCTTTGTAAAGATACCTCTAATATTGTTTCACAAAGTAGTGTTATGAGAGCTAGTATTCCCGTGTTTTCTATTAGAATAAGTGATCATTGCTATGATGGTCCTTGTGATAGCTATATTGTTAAGTTTATGCATGATACTGAAAGCTACTATGAAAGAGGGAAAAGTGTTCTTATGCATCTTAATAATATCAAGTTTCCCCGTTTTATGCTGAAAGTTTTTATGTTGCACTTCTTTTGCCTTCTTGTGCAAGTTGCCTCTGGTTTCAATAACTTGTTTGTTTACAAAATTCCCTTGCATAGGAAGTGGGTTAGACTTAAATGTGTGTGTGTTTTTGCTTCTTAATGCTCTCTTTCACTTCAATCCATATCCCTATGAGAGCGTCTTCAAAATTATCATGCCCATCTTAATGGCTATAAAGAAAGAGCTTTATGGGAGACAACCCAATTTGTTTTTGCTTTTAGTTTGTTTTTGTTTCTTTGAGTCTTGGAAGTTATTACTTCAGTAATAACCTCTCCTTATCCGTTTTGTTTGGTTTTTGTGTCAAGATCAACCTCTAATGAGAGAGAAGTAAGATTTGGGGAAGTTGCTGTCCCGAAACAGATTTTGTGTGCTTCACCGTAAAAATTCATGAGAGATCTCTGTATGTCGGATTGAGCTGTAATGTTTTGTGCTTCTGCCACAGGTTGTTATTTAACTTTCATTAGTTTTGCACTTTTTGATTTGAGCAACAGAAGATTTTCAAAAAAATTGATCTTTACCTGCTGGTCTATTTTGACAGATTTTGCCACTCTTGCATTTGCTTCTTTATTCGATTTCCTTTTTGAATTCTTTTTGGGTTTTCGGAAGGAGTTGCTACAGTAGCTTATGTTTTGATGGTTTTCAGTGGAAGTTGGACTCAAAAGGTTTTATCACTTCACTTATACTAATGTTGCTAATGAGAACTGTGTGAAGTTTTGTGAGAAAGAAATTTCCAGGAAGTGGAGATAATGGTGTAATAAGGAAGAGAAGAGTTTTATGACTCAAGTAATAAGTGTATGAAGATGAAGATATCAATTATATTCAAGAGATGACTCCGGAAGAATCTACTAGATACCAAATTCAGAGACCTGCAGAGTCTGTTTTCAAATAGGTAATAGTTCTGGTAAGAAAAGTTCCGCGAAAATACGATCCAACTATATTTTTGCAGTTTTCAGTCAATAAGGAAAGCTATGAAGCGAAAAAGGAACGGACACGGAGCCTGGGTGGCTCACACCACCCTGTGTCGCGGGCCCACCCCTGGCCGCGCCACCAGGTGGTGAGTCCACCCAGGACTCTGCCTCCGACTCGTTTTCTCCCAGTACCTTCCTTTTGATATGAAACTTCGTAATATATAACCCCCCGGATCCCCCGAGGTTCGTATATCGTGTTTTCGTCATGTTTCTGTTTCGATCTGTTTCTGCCAGGAACTATTCTTGAAGCTTAGAAGCACAATGGTGTCTGCCAAGGATCAAGGGAAGGAGCCTATGGTGGAAGACCTCCAAGACCCCGGGAAGGAGAAGGAGATCAAGAGTGAAGGTGAAGAGGAGCAAGGCCAAGATCCGCACATCGGCACTACCATTGCAAGCATTGGAGTGGTGAAACCTGCCAAGATCAGAAGGACTGCACGGATGCAGACTGGGGGGAAAGCTCCTCGTCACAGTTTGGCTCCATGATCTCGTCCTCCATGCACCAGCTATGCAGGAAAAGAAGACCCCAAGTAGGAAGAATGGAAAAAGAATCACAAGAGCTGGGATCCACAAACTGAAATGATCATGCGCCGCATTGAGCAAAACTCACAGCTGATTCGTAATCTCAGTTTCAAGATTGAAGACTTGGCGAAACTGATCAAGGAGCTCATCAAGAGGATACCACCACCACCTAAGGAGTAATTCGTCATCAGGTTTGGCATCCCCTTGGTTTGTTCCAAGCTTGGGGGAGTGCCGCGGTATCATATCACTATCTTCTATTTTTTTTACCTTTTTAGTAGAGTCATATCATGAATAGAGGAGTTATTATGTAGTATGGTTTGCGTTAAGGAAGTGTCCCCTCTCTCGTTAGATATGTATCCCTTGGTGTGAGCTGCCATTATGGAATATTAATGAGAAGTTCTATCATTCATCCTTTTGCATAGCTTATAGTAGTTTTTAATTCGTGGTTATATGATTGATCTTGTTGTTCGTATTGGTAGCACTCTGGGATCATTGAGTTAATTTAGTTGGTTTTGGCAAACCTGGCTCGGTCAGTAGCAACACCTTTTTGAGAGTTGAAAAGAAAAGGATAGAAGTACTCTAAAGAAAAATAATTTCGTCATCTTTCTTTCTTGATTTGCTCATAAGTCTAGTATTCTCTAGTTAAGATCTTTTGTGCTTCCAAGGAATATTGCATGTTTTTTTATCACTTGTATGTTTGTTTGTTTCCTTCAACTCTTATAAGTGCTACCCAGCCTTGCTAGCCAAAAACCTGTACTGAGAGGGTATTCTTCTCGTGCATCCACCTCCTTTAAACCAAAACCTTTGCCATTTGTGTCCACCATACCTACCTAGTAGCATTATTGCTATTCCAAGTAAATTCCTGTTTTGTCTACCTCCCAAATTAAACTTGTTATGTGAAAATTAGTGATTAAAGCTCTCACGAACTTGATGGCACACTTTACTTTCTTGCATTTAATAAACTTAAACCATTGGGTCCTTCTTTGTTGCGTATATGCTTGCGCTTTATGAGTTGAAGTTAGCTGAACCATGTATCATGGGGACCGCTTTCAACACTTCATTGGTACTTGTACCTAGTTGATATCATGTTCTTTTGCTTATGGATCCCGGCGGTGTGAAATAAAAGTGGAACTTGTAAGATCATGGAGTTTATATGTGTGTTAGAGAAACACCTGGGCCGCTAGCCTAAGCCATGCCTAATCATGGTGGAAACTTGCAGCATAACTATAGTGAGCATTCTATGAAGTATCCTCAATAAAAACCTATGCAAATAGCAAATAAAAAGATCGCTGAGATGCTCACTGTCTGCTTGCCTTGTCATTTTGATTATGGGATAGCTCCTGTGTCATGTGCAAGGGGTACCCCGTTGGCGGTTCTCAATGATACGCATGTATTTACAATGACAAGAGCTTGCTCGTGACTGAAGTTGAGTAGCATGAGGACCGGTACTCATAAGTAAGGGGCATGAGATTTCAACTTATAACTTGTCAAGCGTATCCTCTTAGTTGTGTCACTTTAACCTTAATCACCTAAAGATGCCTATGATAGGGGCAATGAGAGCTGAAAGCTAGTAAGTATCATAATTTTTGGGAGCTCTTTATGAGACTTGCAATCCCTGCTTCCCTCTGTGAAGGGCCTTTCTTTTACTTTGTAGTTGAGTCAGTAAACCTATTCCTTTCTATCTCAGCAAGTATTTTGAGTTGATGTGTTTCATTCATTCATATGATGATTTATGCAATCATGTTTCTTACGTTCCTTGCTTTGCACATTGCTCTTATCCTGATGTTTACTACTTTGAAAGCTTTCATTGAAAACCAGCTATTTGTGAACTCCAACAAATTATCAACTATTCTTCGACCAAGAGCTAAGTTTGCCATTACTAATTATGATTCACTTTGTGTATCTTTATTGTGTTTCCTTTACTTATTACAAGTTGAGTTATATAATAGTGAGTTGTCTTCTATTATGATCTATGTATTTGATGAATGTGATGCTTCTTGTTTGTATTCTTTTATCGACTCTTCACTCCATAAACCTGAGGGCATGTTTATTGAGCTCAGTTTCGCTTGGGGACAAGCGAAGTCTAAGCTTGGGGGGAGTTGATACGTCCATTTTGCATCACTATTCTATGTCTTAATTCACTATTATTCATTGATATATTTCATATTGAGAGGTGATACTTATGTTATTTCATCTATTTTTGCATGGTTGATGACTTTTGGAGCATGGACCGCTGCAGCCAGGATTCTGATGGAAAAGGTGTTGTTTGGAGGCAAAATTCGCGAAGATCAGAAAATCCGGGAAAATATATGGAAAATCCTATTTTTCCAGAAGACTCAGGATGCCAGAAGATGGGGTGGAGGTGGGCCACAGGGGGCCCACACCACCCCATGGTGCGGGCAGGCCTAGGCCGCGCCTGGGAGTGGTGTGGCTGCCCTTGCCCACTCCAGCCTCTCCCCTCTGGCGTGTATCATCCCCACGAAACCCTAAGACTCGGGGAGCGACCATAGAAAGATTCCGCTACCTCTACGGGGCGGAAAACACCGAGAGAGAAAGATCTCTCCGACAGATAGATTTCTGCCGGGGGAATTCCTTCTCGGAGAGAGGAGATCATCGCCATCAACACCACCAACAAGCTGGACTTCATCGGGATCATCATCATCACCACCATCATCACCATCAGCACCCTCATCACCATCTCCATATTGCTGTAACAATTGCGTTGAATCTTGCATAGTTCATAGGGGAAACTTTCCCGGTGTTGATTACTCTTTGTAGTTAATGCAATTGAGTGAACCATTGAATTATTGTTTATGTTCAGATTGTTATACATCATTATTCCATCTCTGATCATGACCCATATGATGTCTTGTGAGTAGTTCGTTTTGTTCTTGAGGACATGGGAGAAGTCTTGTTGTTAGTAGTGGAGTTGCGTTGAGAAAGATTCAATAGATTGTTATTTAAGTTGTGGTGTACTTCTTCTAGTGGTGTCATGTGAACGTCGACTACATGACACTTCACCTATATGGACCTAGGGGAATGCATTGTGTATTTGGCTACTCATCGTAGGGGTTGCCGGAGTGACAGAAACCCGAACCCCCGTTAGGAAACCATTGCACAAGGGACGTAAGGGTCTTAGAGTTTAAAGTTGTGGTTAGGTTTCTACCTTAATTACTTTCTTGTACTTACAGATGTTTGCAAGGGGTATAATCACAAGTATGTATTAGTCTTGGATGGGGTGGTACATTAGCACAGGTTCACCCACACAACACTTAGCAAGCTAAAGAGGATTAATCAACTATATGAAGCGAAAGCACTTGACAGTCTTCTCATCTGTCCTTGAGAATGTTTGGTCATCTTAAATAATACAACCGGCTTGTCCTTTGCTGCATAAAGGATTGGGACACTTGCTGCATTTATTCATACTGTCTTTTGTTTACTCGTACTTTGTTTACTTGCTTTATCGAAAACCCCTAAAAATCCATTTGCTAAGTATTTGCAGAGAATTCCTGATCCATACCACTAACCAGCACCTTCTGTTCCTCGTTGGTTTCGACACTCTTACTTATCGAAAATACTGCGATACACCCCCTATACTTGTGTGTCATCAGATTTATAAAAATATGTTTTTATTATTCATTTTGTTTTGTTTAAAACAAAACATTTGTAAATAGGTTTATAGGCGAACCAAAAATCCGAAAGAGACCGGGGTTTTGATTTGAAATAAAGACGAGGATATTTAGAAAACAAAGATAGGCTTTTAAAAAATAGTTTTTGGCAAAAAGATGCATGATGACATGACGATGCTCAAATGCAATGTGGCATGGTGACATGAGCATGCAGTCATGATGATGCACAAACCAGAAACACCAAGCGATTTTCTAGTAGTGGTTTTCCCGGGGTGCTACAAGTGTGTTGTCTAATCAACTTCATTGAGTGTTGGAAGAAAACTTATCTATGGTGACAAAATCGCATGGGATCAACATCAGCTAAGTTGCATTTGTGTGTGTGCAACAAGTTGCTTCCAAGCTATCCATAAGTTGAATTTGTGTGTGCAATTAGTTTCTCGTACTGCCTAGTAAGAAAAGCGGTTCTTAATAGATCCCTAAGTTGCTTGTGCATGTGAGATTTGTTGCATTTGTTGGGAAGCAAAATTGCTTATTGGCAAAACTCTGAACGACTATGAAACATTCTTTCAGTCGGATATGATAAAAGCAATTAAGTGTATGTAGTGAAGCAACAATATAATGTATGCAACAACTTAGAAATAGGAACACTGATGAACCGACATTATGTCTAATCACGTAGCGCATAGGTAGGTGAAGCAACAAAAGTAGATAACTTAATAGCACTATATGCAACTTAACAAAAACTAGTAGACAACTTCCCATTGAAATTGGACGAAGTTAAAGGGAAAATACTATCATGTTCAAAGCATTGATTTATTTTAACACATGGGCAAAATCAATATGCATGTGATGAATGGTAAGGAAAATCTTTGTTACATGCGCTAAAATCCTAAAAGAAACTTCTCCTTGTGGGTGATTGTCCCTAGAGAAAGTAAGAAAACAGGAAGAAAACAATGATGGGACCATAATGTGAGATCATAGACAATGTTCCTAATTGTAACTAAACAAGGTTGATTGATTGCTCTTAAAACTTCTACATTCTTGTAAGTTGTATCCCAGATTCTCCACAGAATAAACAAGGCCATTGAGCTCCAGACCAATGATGGAAGGTCTGGTGGCAGGTGTGATGTCCACAGTCTGTGGAAAGGATAGGCGTCTGAGATGATGCTGATTTTGCGCCAGATCTCTATCGAGGTTGGGCACGTGAAGAACAAGTGATGGAGGCTGGGCATGCGAAGAACAGATTTTGCGTCAAATATCTGTCTAGACTTGGCCGAAGGTAATGCAGATGGAGTTGCAGTTAATGATGAAGTTGCGCCTAGTCCACAAGAATCTTTTGAGGAGATGAGATTTCATTCCATTACTGGAGCAAGAGGGCATTATAATGCATATGCTTGCAAGATGAAATTCTCCATAAAGCCAAATACATCAAAGAGACAAGCTTACACTAATAAATTGGAGAAGCAACAATGTATGTGAAATAAGTATGGAACACCTAAAACAGAAGAAGAAATACAGAAGGAGAGGATGACTGTTTTGTAAAAAAAATACTATTCAGATTGATGATGGCGTCGAGGAAGGTGAAGAAGCTGGACCAAGTAATAAGCCAAGTGCTAGCAAGTTTGGTGTTAAGCGTAAAAGGGAATCAATAAAGCAAACGAAATGCCCTGCTAAGATGTGTGTCAAGTTTATTAACAACAAATTGGAAGTAACTTATTTTTTTGCAGATCACAACCATCCCATGATACATGAGCCATCTATTACAAAAAAATCAACTTAGATTGAACATGTAAACGGTTTATGTGCATGTTACAAACTAATTTGAGTATGCTATCAAAACTAACTTAAAACAAGAGGATAGTGAAGCAGAACACACCTCTACAAAAAGCATTGTAAACAAACTTGCTTCCATGGGTTTTAAAAGATCAACTAAAGCAAACACCATCATACAACTTCACATGATCTCTGCTACAACTTAGGCTAGAGTAAATACACTGGATGGAATAGCATTGTTAAGAAACTTGGTTGCATGGATTTTAGAGAGCAACTGAAATAGACACCATCATATAACTTTGCATGATCTCTACTACAACTTGGTTGCAGGAATTCAAAAAGCAACTAATTAGACACCATCATACAACTCTACATGATCCCTACTACGACTTGAGATAGAGTAAGAACTAGATGAAAATCATGCAAACAACTTGGTTGCAGGGATTCAAAAAGCAACTAATCAAACATCATCACACAACTCTACATAAGTGTATATGCAACTTATCGGTATTTTCATGCTATTTTTATAGAAGTGTAAAGGAAACATAACAGACGCTAGTAGTATGTATTACTAATCTTTGTTTCATCATTCTTTATGCACCAAAACAGCACCCCACCCTTCCTTTGAAACTTGGCATATCAACATTTTAACCGAGAAAAATTACAATAAAATTTAGTAAATAATATGTAGCAGAAAACAATAGAACCGACACAAAGAAAGCTTTGTGTTTCATTTCTTGAAAAGATAGCTTTTTGTTACACACCTCCTAAGAGGATTAATGTGCAACTTAGGCTAAGATGTCTAATCAACTTAATTATGTACAAGCAATTTTAGAATGTTGGCAAAAGAACTTAATTGAGGAAAAAGAGAGGATAAATATAACAACTCCACTATGGAAATTCTGTAATCACAAAAGAAAATAGAATTCATTAAATCGAAGTGTTGATATGTATAGAAATAGTGCTATGCCTTGTCTCTATGCTTCGTTGTTGAATCGATTTGATCCAGGACGAACTAAATAGATAGAAGGTACATTCTGAATTGTTTGTTTATGCATGTAATCCACATGCCGCACATTGTGTTTTCATCGTGCTAGACAGCCGTGTTTAGGTGCAACAACAATTGACACATACCAGATGGCTCAAGAATTTGCATTTGCGAGAAACATGTGCATGAAGTAATTAGGGTGTCCGCATACACAAATGGAGAGAAAAAGAATGTGAGCACTAGTCCTCTAAGCAGCTGCATGCAAACTAGATAAAACGTGTGTAGATTCTAGATACACGAATGCTCTCTTGTGTTGTGCCTAAGGAGTACATCCACCCACACTTACCTGCCTCTTAAGACACAAACATTTTCCTAGCAACTGAAATTTTATTATTCCTTAACTAATCTACTCGCATTTGGCAAGAAGATAATGAACATAGACCACCATATGCAAGGAACAACCATACGATCAGAGCACCAGGATTGGAGAGAGTGAGATTACCTCGACAACTCTGTGCGTTATGGTGGGACAACTCATGCTGAAGGTCGTACATGGCCTGGCGGTGGCCCCTCCAGCGACATCTGTTGCGCCACACCAAAACCAGATGTGTTGCAATACAACCAACGGGTCGAGCCTCCTTCCTCTTCGTGCCATCCCCTTCCTCTTCGTGCCATCCTGCCAGTAGCATCCTAACCATGCTAGCAGAGTAGCAGAGGGAATGCCTACCCGCTGTAGTCCCCAAGTCACATTGCTCACGGATAAGAGAAAAAGAAATCATTTTCCTCTCCTCTCGTTTCCCAACGGTGGCGGGAGGCAGCTGCCGGCGCTGGTCGTGGTTTGCGATTCGAATCGAGTCATGACCACCCGTCGTCGTCCAGCTGCTAGGGAAAGAATTGATTTTGAAGTCAGATAAACTTGGAGTAAGAATTAGTAGAGGATTTAGATTGGGGGAGGGGCATACCTTGAGCGTAGACGGGCGTCGGGTAGAGCGGACTGTGGACGACGGTGGTGGTCAACACCATCGCCGGGAGGGCGGTGAACAAGGTGGAGCCGCAGACGGCGGGACGGATGGCGAGCCACTAGGTTTTGTGGGATGTGGCTGGCAAGGGCTGCGCCGGGATGTGGCCGACGAGGCCTACAATGGTGTGCGGCGAGGATGGGGTGAACGAGCTAGCAGCGGCGCAGGTGGCGATGTCTCGGAAGAGAGGGGATCGATAGGGCAGAGGGACGGGGCTCGGGAGAGCGAGAGAAATAGGCTGCTACAGTGAAACCGAGTCCGATCTGAAACGTACCCGGTCGGGGAGAGGGACCGCCGGCGGCGTAGGTGGAGGCCGGCGGCGGAGGGGCTGGGAGTGGTGTCTGAATCAGGAGAGAAATGTGGAAGAGGGTTGTCGGGGCAAGGTCACCTCTGTTGCTTTGGGTAGTTGTTGGAACAATCGCCGCACGTCTCATCGGATGGACAAGAATCGATGGCTTGGACCAGCAAACCAGCCACCGTGCACTTTTTAGCACTTGGGTTTATATTTCAGGCATGTGTGATGACAGAAAAGACTTATGCTATGTGATTTTCACTATTGTGCGGTACAAATGACATGTTGAGCAAGGACTCCATGCCATTTGGATCCGACTGATGTACTGATTTGAACATATGAAACGTTTTTAATTTGATTCGGTGTTGTGCCGCGGGCTTTGTGCTAGTGTAAATTGTACATCATCTGCTAGAGATGCTCTAAGGAACCAAATGCAAGCGACCAAAGCCAGCCTCGTTATTAGCTCCGTCCCTCGTCTTCTTATTACGACCCCTCAACCAATCCAACTTGATCACATCCACAACGCTGCCGGCCGGCCAGCGCGGGCTGCACACCATGAGCTGGTGCGAGTTGCCAGCCGATCTTGTATCGGGGATCGCCGCCAGGATCACCGAGCACGCAGACCTTGCGCGCTTCCGCTCGGTGTGCCCATCCTGGCGCTCGGCCTCCGCGGCCCATGCCGCCCGCCGCCGCGTTCCGCTGCTTCTCGCGCCTTCCCAAGTCCACAGCGGCAACCTCAGTCTTTGGTCCCTCGACGACGACAGAATCGTGGAGATCCCCGTCCCTGCCGCGCACGGCTTCTACTTCCTCTTCGCTTCGCCGCGAGGCTGGACGCTCGGCGTGGGCCCCCACGACCTCTCGGCGAAGATGCTGCACCCCATCACCGGCGCGTCGGAGAGCCTGCCCGCGCTGCCGCCATCGTTCCGCGACGACGATGGTCGGGAGATCCTCCGTGACATGGTGTGGGACCGGTCGCCGGACGCCATCGTGGTCTCTCCGGGAAAGGGCGTGTTCTTCTGCCGGCTTCCCCCGCGTGGCGGCGGATCGTGGAGCCCGGTCGCCGGGTGCTCATCACAGTCACAGGACGCTTGCCGTGTCAGCAGCATCACCTACTGCGACAGCACGTTCTACCTCCTGGACGGGAGCTCCCGCTGGGTCATGGCCGTGGACAGCGGAACCTTCTCCGTGGTCGCCGTCATCGAGCCGCCGGACATGGTCTTGCCAGCCCACTCGTGGTTCGAACCCAACTGCACGCTCGTCGCCTCGGCCGGCGAGCTCCTTCTGATCGTCAGGACGAGCCTCTTGTTTGAAGTAGTATACCACAGCTCGGAGGGCTTCCTCAAGGTGTTCCGCGCGGATGCCCGGACCCCGGCGGCCGCGTGGTCGGAGGTCACCGACGGCAGCGGCATCGGCGACCGCGCCTTGTTCGTGGACCGCTTCCGCGGGTTCTGCGTCGAGGCCTGCGGGGTCAACGGGTTGAGGAGGAACTGCATGTACGTGGCTAGAGGGTACGAGGTGGTCGATGACGACTACGGGATGCACGTCTACGCGAGGTTCACCGTGTCCGTGCTCGACCTCGGCGACCTTACCACCCAGAATCTCGAGTACGGGAACCTGAGCAAGTTCCAGGAAAGTAGGCTCTCGCAGTGGCCTTCTTGGTTCATGGCAGATATGCACTGATCCAAACACAGATATGCGTGCTTTGATCGGAGGATTTCGGTTTAATTTGCAGAGTACTTCTTCACACGTGTTTCCGTTTCCAAGTTTGACGCATGGACACCACATGTGTATTTATCTTTGGAGAGCGCTACTCGTCCCCCGGAGCATCGAAGCCTCCCCGTCCGACGCGTGTCCTCCGAGACCACCACTTAATGCAGAAAAATAGGAAGCCAGCTTCGTCCCAAAATAACGCAATCAATTTCCGTCCTCCCCAAATTGATGCAATCAATTTCCGTCCTTCAGCCAGACCATGTCGTCGTTGCCATGGCAGCCTAACCGCGGTCCAACTCTGGCCATGGACGGTCGCAACCCCGCCATCTAGCTCCGGCGAGACCAGCCGCAAAGTCCATCCTCCCCGGTCCCCATGGTAGTAGCAGCGCCGCTCGCCCCGGTAGCAAGCTCCGTCGTCGCTTGTGTTTGTTGAGATATACGTATCTGTATAGGTCTTCTCGGTAGTTTCCTTGTACTTATAATCTGTATGCCTCATATAGATATATATATATATATATATATATATATATATATATATATATATATATATATATACACGTGGCAGCCGGCCTTATTGGAGTTGTGCAATCTCTCTACATGGTATCAGCCTAACAGATCCTAAACCCTAGCCGCGCCGCCTCCCCTCGGCGCTGCTGCGGCCAAGCTTCCGCCCACCATGGCCGACTTCTCCAGCTCCGGCCCCTCCAACCCCTTCCACTCCTCACGATCTGGGAGCTCCAACCCCTTCGCCGTCCCCTCCATCGCCGTCATCCGCGACGTCCCCGTCCTCAAGCGCGTGCCGATCAAGCTCTCCCACACCGCGGCCAACTTCTTCGCGTGGAAGACGTACTTCGGCCTCCTCTTCCGCGAGTACGATCTCCTCGACCACATCGACGGCACCATCGACCTCCTCGCCATGTCGCACGACCCTGACTGGAGCACCATCGATGCCACCATCATCCGCTGGTTCTTCCAGACTGTCTCCACCAACATCTTTCACACCATTGTCCGTGATGGCGACACCGCGCGCGACGTGTGGAAGAAGATCATCGTACTCTTCACCGACAACAAGATCCAGTGCATTACCTTCCTCCAGCAGGAGTTCTTCGGCACCCACCAGAACAATCTCTCCCTTGACGCCTTCTGCCTGTGCCCCAAGACCCTCTCTGACGGGCCTGTTCGTCTGCGGTACCAAAGTTCGTAGGCCAGCGCATGGCAGTACCTAAGTTGCCTGAAATTGCCGCGTTTCGAAATGTTGGGCCGCCAACTACTGAGAGGGTACATTTCGAGGAAAACTCATCTCACCCCTGCCAAATTCAAACATTCCGTTAAACTGCCCCGTGAAGTAGACGGTCGGGACCCTCATGTCGGTCATCTGTCCGTGACGCGAGCGCCAATGTGGCAACCTCTTAGGCAAATCGAGTAGCTAAGTGGATTGGATGCGTTGACCAATTTCACAAATCCATTCCCACCTTTCCCCTAGCACCGGCGGCGTCGGAATCCACCCTCTAGGCAGGACGATCCCTTCGGACATTTGACTTTCGGCGCCAAGTTGCTGCGCCCAGTTGCTGCACCAAGTCGCTGATCCCGAGCTCCAATGGTGCATGCCGTAGCCGCTGCTGCGAGGCTCTAGCCCGCCTCCACCGCCGACGAGCCGAGCAGCTCGGAGGATGGCAGATCCTACTACCAAGGAAGAAGAAGTTCTGGCTACAAGCGGGTGAGCTACCCTTCTCTTTGCTATTCGCACTAATTATAACTGCTAGCTGGCTACTGAACCTCAAATTGTTTGTTAGCCCAACGCTGACAAATATATTTTGTCCACAGTTTTCTGTCAAGTGGGATCTCCGCGAACCCCCCTTACCTGGTTACGGTAGTCCTCTTTAGGTACGACTCTAAGAGCAAGTGGTATGGACACCATTGTATCACGATGGAAGAAGCGTCTGCGCAGATCTGCACTATATGTGGTATGGTTGCTGCTCTGCGTAATCATGATGAATTATGGCCGAAGCAGACTGCAAAGTTCAGCTTCATGGATGAACGTGGCATCATGGTTCCTCTAACATGTGACAGTCAGCTAATTGGGTTGATGAAAAGGTATGCTTCGACTTGCATGTTTGAGCTGAATTGTGATGTACTGGATGTGGAAGCTGCTGCAACTGGGAGTCGCCCTTCTATTCTTGGACAGGGTGGTTGCTCGAACCCAATTAGCTCCTGGTAAGCAAAGGTCGCTTGGGGTTCGCATGTTTGTGCTGAATTGTAATTTTTGTTTTATTTACTCTGTAGATATTTTGCAGTTATGCAATAGTCTTGTTTCTTTGACAGGAAGCGCCGCAAGGTTAGAAACATGGCTGTCGGGTCAGTCATTTTGTCGCCCGAAGAAATTAAAAAGGAGTGGAAAGATGATGCTGGACACGATTCTGGTGCCCATTGTCCCGGCGATGCAGAGTACGTGAAGCTAAGAAAATTGGCACCGAGAAAGAGGAAGAAGGCAGGAAATAAAGAAGCCAGTGGACGTGAAGGCTTGGCACCCAGGCTGCGGAAGAAGGCTGCTGGCAATAAAGATGCATAGTAATGTGTTGAACTTGAACCTATATATGTAATTCTGTTAAATTCTAGAGCTCTGTGTGTGGCATGTTGCTAGGCGAAACAATCTACCCACGTTCTCTGAGTAAAATGTACCACGACTTAGGGTTTGAAAACGCCCTAGTCAATAGTTGAATCCGAAATTGTGATTGTGCCATGATACATTGCAAATGTATCTATAATTTTTGATGTTTCATGCTTGGTTTTATCTACTTTCTTGTGTTTTATCCACGCTTTGGAGTACTTTTCATATGATTTCTTGGAATAGCAACCTATTAACAAGAGCCACGGTGCCAGCTGCCTGTTTTCTGTTGTTTTTGGTTCCAGGAAAGTCATAAAATGAATATTCTCGGAATTGGACAGGACAAAAGCCAAAGTCATTATTTTACCGGGGGACACCTGGAGCCAGAATACGAGACGGGGAGGGGCTGGGGCCCGGCCAAACCTCGGCAGCGGCCGGGCAGGCCAGCGCCAAGGGTGGTCCGCAGCCCAGCGCCTCGGCCTCTCCTTCCGCCTATATATTGCCTCTGATACGGAAATCCTAAGTACCCGATCAAAAATCCACAAAAGAGTCTGTAGCCTCCATCCCTAGATCGGGAGGGATCTGAAGCTCTTCCCGGCACCCTGCCGGAGAGGGGAATTCACCCTAGAGGCCTTCTTCATCATCATGCAAGCCTCCGGTGTGATGCGTGAGTAGTTCATCTCTGGACTACTGGTCCATGTAGTAGCTAGATGGCTCGTTCTCCTCCTTTGTGCTATCATGTTTAGATCTTGTGAGCTCCGTTCATGATCAAGATCATCTATTTGTAATTCTGCATGTTGTGTTTGCGGGGATCCGATGGATATTGAGATGCTATTTCATATTGATTATTGATTCTATCATGTCTTTGTTATTTGTGATCTTGCATGCTTTCTGTTGTTAGTAACTATCTTGGCCAAGTAGATGCTAGCAACTCCAAGAGTTAGTATTTATGCTCGATAGTGGGTTCATGCCTCGTAACTGGGAAGTGACAGGAATCTCTAAGGTACTAGATGTGTTGTTGCTACTAGGGAGAAAACAACAATCCTTTGTTCATAGAACAATCGTATTGTTTACTTTACACGCAATTCGTAATGCAATTATCTGTTGCTTGCAACTTAATACTGGAGGGGAGGGTCGGATGATAACCTGAAGGTGGATTATTAGTCATAGATGCAGTTGGATGGCGGTCTATGTCGTCGGATTGATGACAAGTACGCAATGAGGGGGTCCTTGAGGCGTGCGGAAGAGAGGGGTGTGAGACGTACGGTATTCCGGGACGGTGAGCACACAAGTTTACCCAGGTTCGAATCCGTCGGCTTTGGACGGATCCTACTCCTTCTAGCAATCCAGTAATACGGCAGAGCCGGATATGGGTCACTAGGGTTTCGCCTGTGTGAGTTGAGAGTCTAAAGTGTTGGGTAGGTGCCCTAAAGGCTCTCCCTAGGACGGCTTATATAGATATCCGGCCTAGGGTTTACAAGAGAGATCTATCCGGCTATGACTAAGAGTCGGTTACAGAGTACATCTTGAACTACAAGTAACACAATGGGCCTAAGTCAGTAAGTCTTCTGGGCCTTCCCGTAGCCGGATTGGACTCCGTCTTTCTCCCTGACTAGGCTGCCCGTGAAGCAAAGCTCTAACCCGAAGTGGGCCACCCTGGCCAGTGAGGAACTGTGAGGATACCCTGAAAGTATATCCCCAACAACAGCCCCCGGAGGCCTCCAAGATCCAAAGTCGGATTTATCATCCTCTAGCTTAATCTTCGGCTTGCAGAATCTTGAAGGGTTCCTGAAACTTCACAACAAAAAATACAATCCGGGTCTTAAAAAATAAGTCGGACCTATCAACAGGTTACTCGGATTTTCCAGCTTGATTTCAAACTAAGCCGGAACTTGATCTCTAACGCCACCTGACACAAGTCATGGTCAAGTCACGTCATCTGACAGGCATTCCGTCAGCACGACCGTTGGTGGGTCCGCGGTTTGCGGAACCGAGGTGCCGTTTCAATGCGTGCACGGAGATCGAGGCGACGTAATCATCGTGTGGGTCCTTCCCAGTTCCTTCCACGACGCGTGGCGGTTACGCTGTAGCATTTGCACGAATCTTGACGCAGTTAGGTGGATATAAGGGGTTAGGATCTTCTCCTTCTCTCTTCACCTGTCCTTTGCCTTTTCTTCTCCTCCCAATCTCGCTGCGCGCACAGAGCTCCTCCACTCCTCCCCCAAAAAACTCCCAGCGCCACCCATTCTAGGTCAACCGCTCGCCGGAGAAATGGCTTCTTCTTCCTCTTTCGGCTTGGCGGCAGCGGCGACGACGGCGGCGACGGAAGCGGTGGCGGAGAAGGAAAGCTTCCGCGGGCTTTGGATCCCCTGTGTGCTTGACGACGAGAAGCTCCAGAACATGGAGAAGGAAGGACTCCTCCGCTCCGGCGACTGGCGGAGCGGCTTCGGGGAAACCGTCCCCAACCCGAGCGCCGGCGAGCGGGTCCACTTCGGCACCCACCTCGACAGAGGTTTGTCGTTTCCTCCCTCGGAGTTCTTCTCCGAGGTGATTGATCATTACGGAGTTCAACTCCATCATCTTCCTCCCAACTCTCTCTTAGAGATGAGCGCTTACGCTTCTTTGTGTGAGGGCTTTCTCGGCATTAGGCCGAGTTTGATCTTATTCCGGTACTATTTTCATGTCCGGAGAAACTCTATTACTGCCGGTGTTCCTTATATCACCGGTACCATTAGTTTTTCACTTAGACGCGAGCGCGCATATCCCAAAATCTTAGCTAGTGACTCGGTCAAACAGTGTCCAGCCACATTCTTTTATCATAAGGATATTCTAGCTCCCGACAAAGCTACTGCTTTGCCGGCTTTTGTCGACGGAGATGCCACGGCCCAACCGTCCTGGGACGAGGCTCCTCCGGCTCTCACTGACAATCTGATCCTCGCTAAGAGGCGGATCGAATACTTGATCAAACACAAGGGTCTGAAGGGATCCGACTTGGTCCAATGCTGGGTCTCTTGCCTGATCCAGCCCCTTCAGTACCACGGAACCTGACTGATGCACTCCATCATGTCGTCCAAGAAAGACTCCCTCCGCATCAGCCCCAAAGCCTACACCACACAAGGCTACATAAGCCAGATCAAGTGGCTGATCAGGGAGCGGATCGAGAGGAGGATCCCGGAGGTTTCTCTGGATATGCATACGGCGGAAAATCCCGTAGTGCCGGTAAGCTTCTAACAGTACACCTTTTTATGTGTTTCAATCTTCGAATTATATTGCAATACTGACATTTTTTATTCTTTTTAGCTTGCTGACCTCCCCGAGTCAGAACTTGCTCCGCTCGAAGGATATCCTCTGGAGTTCTCTCAGGAGACAGAGGTGGTTCCATTGCCGGACCTTGCGCTCAAGAAGCGCAAAGCTCCGACAGTGGCTATTGGCACAAAGGAGGTGCCCGTTGTGAAGAGGTAACTTTCAATCACAACTTCCGCCTTTGCACTTTACTCGAATTTCCTTCCAAGATGTAATGTTTGCGACTTTACTACATTCTCAGAGCAAAACCGCTCATCAAGGGTAAGGGGAAGGGAACTTCTTCGAAGCCCTTGCGTCAGACGAAGCTTACCATAGCTTCTCCTGCCGTGGCTCCTCCGACTCATGCCCCTCAACCTTCCGCAATGCCGGTGATCTCTCCGGATGCCGCAGAAGATCCGGCTCCTTCAACGGAGCCTGCGAACCTTGAGTCGCAAACTGACTTCACCATGGGTGAGTCAGATTTAGATAAGGGTGAACCCTATTTGGGTAATGATCCCTCGGCAGAAACCTTCACCGAAAACCTTATCAGCAATCCGGGACTTGCCAAGTTTGGCCTGTCCCAGAAATCTACTGAAGAAATCCAGCGGCTAGCCAGGCAATGCCTAGAGAAAAGAAACTTATCTGCCGAAGAAGAAGTACAAGAGGCAGAGGACCTCAAGTTCTCTGACCTTCTTGCCCAGGTGTGCCTTCGTGACGAGAGGATAAGGACTGGTGAGCTTCCAACATCACCAGTGATTCCTCTGACTCTCGCCGAGAAGGTTGCCGTTGAAGTGAACGCGGGTTTGGATAAACTCACTCGCGAACAATATGTAAGTCGGAATTCCAACTCCTGTTTTTCCTTTGTTTCATACCATATCCTCTAGCCCCCAAGCATGAAGTAGAATAAATAATCCGGGTTTATGCTTCATTAGGATGCCAAAGAATGAAATAGTGTAGCCCCCAAGGCTCGTGCTGATATTAGCAAAAATATTAGCCCGAGTCTTTAGTAGCTTTCTGACTTTGGGTATTCTAACTTACAGAAAGTATGTTCCTATAACCAGGATTTATTAAAGAATGTATGTGATAAGCGGAGAGAGATCAAGTCTCTCCAACTTAAAAATGCTGAACTTAAAGTCTCCAAGGATGAGGCTGAAGGTAAACATTTCGAGACTCAAGCCTTGTCTTTCATGTTTTCATAGTCGAACTTTTTTCTGAACTGTTGTTCTTTTTGACTTACAGCGCTGGTAAAACAATCTTGCGCCATGATTGAAGAGGCCGAGAGCCTCAAGACTTTGGTGGTGGAGAACAAGGAGCTTCGCCAAGAGCTAGATAAGCTCAAGGCATATCATGAGAAGAGCATAGCTCAAGTTCTCGAGTCCTCCTCTATGGCTACTGATGAGCGTGATCGCAAGATCGCTACTCAAGATCAAAAAATCTCGGACCTCAAAAATGAGCTTAGCAGAGAGAAGGACCTTTCCGATGCGCTCCGGGCTGAACTCCAGAGTCTTCGGGAAGAGAAGACCAAAATTGACGACGTCATTTTCGGTACGTTCCATCTGTCTGACTTTTCCGCTTTCTTCGACTTCTATCAATGTCGGATTTTTCCTGACTTGTTTTGTGTATAGGTCCTCTAAACTTGACGGACTCTTCCTCCACCGAGCCCCGCACCCACCGGCTTACCCAAGTCAGTGACCTGCTTCATGACTTCCGCCAATCCCTAGAGGACATCGGCGAAGCTCTCAAGATTCTGGACATGCAAAGCATGTCAGACTTTCAGGTGTGGGACAAGGCAAAGGATATGCCGCAGCTTGTCTGGGACTGGAACATGTCCTACACGCGGACTGCGGCGCAGAACGCTCTCACCATGGTCATGAGCCACCATGGAAACATGGAAATATGGCAAGTGACCAGAGGGTACTGCAAAGTAGATGAAGACGACCAGGAGCAGGACCTTCAAGCCATCATGCACTCCTGCACCGAATATGGGTGTCACGTGGCTGACTTGACCAGCTATGAGACCCCTTTCTTCACCCGCGTGGCTACTCCGCCTCTTCCTCCAGAAGAATCAGCAGAAGTTTCTGATGATGAACGCACCATCTCGGATGCGGACATCTCGGAACGATACCAAGGCGGCGTATCCAGCGAGCCGGCGGCTCCTTCCTCTCCTGCATCATAGATTAGCAGAAATACTTGTGTTATTCTGAAAAACATGATGGGCCTGTAAATATGCAGTACTATAATTTTGCTAGTGCTAAGCTTTTGATCTATTCAGCACTTTTGGCTTTAAACTTTTTGCGTGCCTGAAATGCTTACATAAGCACTTGTATTTTTTTGTCCCTACTTATCGTTTATCAGGCCTTCCGCCTCGTCCCTTTTGTGAGCCGGCTAAACCTTCTATCGGAAACTTTGTCGAGCAATGGAGCTCAATCACTAAACCAGTTTAAACTCAGAAACAAAGTCGGCTTCCAGTACCAACAATTCACTACTCGGAAAATGCCCGCATCCAGCAATCAGACAAATAACCAAAGTAAAGATTAGAAACTTTAGAGTTATACCCGAAGGTAGAAATTTTAGAATCGGAAATCTAAACCAGAACGAACATGAGCATAAAGTACTTTCAAGAATTCTAGGATTTTCGACTATGACATGATCATTCGGAAATAAGATGGTAAAAACTTCTCAGAAAGAATTGAGGCAACCAAAACTTTTATTTCTCACAGAACATCTACATATATATGTTTACAAAGAAGGATAAACTAAGAATAAAAGGGACGTAGCTGAGCAATATTCCACAGTCTGTCTAACTCATCCAGATTTGTACTGCCTCCAGCTCTCTTTCTCTTCTTAGTAGCAGGTCTTTCTTTGACTGGCCTCATGTTAGTTAAGTAGTACGATCCATTGTGCAATACTCGACTAACTAAAAAGGGCCCTTCCCATACCGGGGAAAGTTTGTGTTTTCTTTGTTGCACAAGCCGGAGAACCAAATCACCTTTATTGAAAGATCTATTTCGGACTCTCTGGCTATGATACTTGCGTAACTTCTGCTGATAGGTTGTACATCTCATTTCAGCAACGACGTGAACTTCTTTGACTAAGTCGAGATCATTTTGTCGAGAAATCTCGGCATCCTCTTCAATATACGCGGCCACTCTAGGAGAGGTGTGAATCAAATCACTAGGAAGAACTGCTTCTGCACCATAAACCAAGAAGAAAGGTGTGTGTCCGGTTGACCTATTTGGAGTCGTTCGTAAACTCCATATTACAGAGGGTAATTCCTCTGCCCAAGCCCCCGCAGCACGTCGTAGTGGTGCTTCGAGTCTCAATTTTAGGCCTTGTAGGATTAAACTATTTGCTCTTTCGACTTGTCCGTTAGCCTGTGGATGTGCGACTGACGCAATGTCAAGCCGGATATTTTGCTCGTTGCAGAATTCAGCCAATTCTCCCATAGAGAAGTTACTCCCGGTGTCCATGATAATACTATGTGGATAACCATACCGAATTATAACATCCTCGACAAATCTTTTGGCTGTTGCTCCATCACAACTAGTGACAGGTTTAGCCTCAATCCATTTGGTGAATTTATCCACCATCACTAAGAGATGAGTAAATCCACTTGGAGCTCGTTTAAAAGGTCCTAGCATATCAATCCCCCAGACCGCAAAGGGCCATGTTATAGGTATTGTTTGCAGCTGATCAGCCGGAACATGAGCTTGTTTGGCGTACTTTTGGCAGCCTTTGCACGTCTTGACTAATCGTTCGGCATCTGCCTGAGCTGTAAGCCAGAAAAATCCATGTCTAAAAGCTTTTGCCACTAAAGATTTAGCTGCAGCGTGGTGACCACACTCTCCTTCGTGGATTTCTCTTAAGATTTATGCTCCTTCTTCCGGAGATACACAACGCTGAAAACCCCTAGAAATACTCCACTTATAGAGCTCACCTTTAACAATAGTATAGGCTTTTGCTCGTCGGACAATCTGTCAGCTCAGAACCTCGTCTTCGGGTAATTTGCCATCTACCAAATAATCGAGGTAGGGTTGAGTCCAGCTGGGAATTACAGCCAGAACTGCTATCAAAGGTGACTCGGATTTGGTCGGATATTCCTCATCTACTCCCTTTATTGAGGGAACTTTGAGGTGCTCTAAAAAAGCGCCATTCGGGACCTCTTTCCGTGCAGAACCAATCCGAGATAGTGCGTCTGCTTCCTCATTTTCTGCTCGAGGGATATGTTGAACTTCAAATCCTTCGAACGATTTAGATAGATCATCCACGACAGCTTTATATGCTGCCATGTGCTTATTTGCATTACAAATATCCGACACTTGTTGAGTAACAAGATCCGAATCTCCTACACATCAAACGTCGGATGCCAATATCCTTAGCAATCCGGATTCCATGCAGCAGTGCTTCATACTTGGCAATATTGTCTGTCGCTATGAAGTGGATCTGCAACACGTATAAAATTTTATCTCCTTGGGGTGATTTGAGCACCACGCTAGCCCCCGAGCCCCCGCGAGCCTTAGACCCATCAAAGAAGAGGGTCCAATATTCCGACTCAGGGAGGATCATGTTCTCCTTCATCTCTGTCCAATCAGCGACAAAGTCAGCAAGGATCTGGGATTTGATTGCTGTCCGAGGTTTATACTCAATGTCAAAAGCTGAAACCTCTATGCCCCATTTGGCGATGCGTCCTATGGCGTCACTGTTGTTGATTATATCTCTCATGGGAGATGTGCTCATCACGGTAATTGGATGCTCCTGAAAGTAGTGTCGTAACTTACGAGATGCTAGAAAAACACCGTAAGCCAATTTTTGATAGTGCGGATACTGCTGTTTTGACTATGTTAGGACTTCACTGACAAAGTAAGTTGGACGCTGCATCAGGTGCTCCTGATTTTCATCCGGTCTCTCCACCACCATGACGATACTAACAACCTTATTTGTCGCAGCAAGATAAAGCAACATCGGTTCTTGAGGTTCCGGTGCTGCAAGGATAGGAGCAGATGAGAGTACTTTCTTCAGGTCTTGTAGTGCAACTTCAGCTTCATCAGTCCAAAAAAAATATTTGGTCTTTTTTAGGAGTTTGTATAATGGTGCGGCTCTTTCACCAAGCCGGCTTACAAACCGACTGACTGCAGCAATGCAACCAGTTAGTATTTGTACGTCCTTCAGGCGAGTTGGCCAGGAAATATTGAGTATAGCCTTGATTTTGTCCCGGTTCACCTCTATGCCTCTCTGAGACACGATGAAACCTAACAATTTTCTGGCTGGTATTCCAAAGAAGCACTTCTTCGGGTTAAGCATGATGTTGTATTTTCGTAGGTTGGCAAATGTTTCCTCCAAGTCAGAAATCAGTGTTTCCTTCTTTTTGAACATTACTGCAATATCATCCACGTATGCATGTGCATTGCGTCCGAGTTGGCCATGGAGGCAATGCTGCATCATGCGCTGGTACGTAGCTCCTGCGTTCTTCAGCCCAAAGGGCATCGTAACAAAACAGAAGGTTCCGAAGGGGGTTATGAATGAAGTTTTGACTTTGTCAGATTCCTTCATCCGGATTTGGTGATAACCGGAATATGCGTCGAGAAAACAGAGGAGTTCCGAGCCTGCCGTAGAATCGATAACTTGATCAATTCTAGGCAGAGTGAATGCATCTTTTGGACAAGCCTTGTTCAAGGCGGTATAATCAACACACATCCTTAAATTAGTGGTGTCCTTTTTAGGGACCATTACAGGATTGGCCGACCACTCAGTGTGGATGACCTCTTCTATGAATCCGGCTAACTCGAGCCGTGCTAGTTCCTTAGCTATTGCCTTACGCTTTTCATCGCCAAATCATCGATGCACTTTTGACGGTTTAACGTTCGGGTTTACATTTAGAGAGTGCTCGGCAAGTTCCCTAGGTACTCCGGTCATGTCAGATGGCTGCCATGCGAAGATATCTTGATTTGCTTGGAGGAACTTGACGAGCGCGCTTTCCTATGCGCTACCCAGGCCTACGCCTATCTAGGTCACCTTGGAAGGGTCATCATCCTTCAACGATGTCTTCTTCATCTCTTCTGATGCCTTGAACTCCGTATTTGGCTTTGTCACCTCCTTCTTCGTTGCGGGCATCTCGGATGGATCTATGTTCTTCTTGATTTCCTGGTACTCCTGGGCGTGCAGGGCTTCGGCAAAGGCGGCATTTCCATCCTTGCACTCTCGCGCTTTCTTCGGGTCTCCCTTGATGGTGATCATGCCGTTGGGACCTGGAATTTTCATCATATTGTAAATGTAACACGGACGAGCCATAGAAGCCCAGTAAGCCAGACGTCCAAATATAGCGTGGTACGCGCTCTTGAACGGGACCACTTCGAAGGAAAGTGCCTCCGTCCGATAGTTCTTTGGAGTTCCAAAGGTAACATCCAAAGTGATCTCTCCCAGGGAATTGGCTTGTCTTCCTGGGACAACTCCATGAAAGATCACAGAGCTATGGTTCAGCTGTGTTTCTGAGATCTTCATCCGACGTAGCGTTTCGACATAGAGAATATTGATACTGCTACCACCGCCCATGAGGGTCTTGGAGAAACCATAACCGTCAATCAGTGGATTGACGATTAAAGCGTATTTTCCTCGCCTGTGCAACTTAGGCGGATGATCATCGCGGTCAAATGTGATTGCCACTTCCGACCAGTCCAGATACTTGGGGACAGCCGGAACTGTTGCATTGAGCTCATGTAGAACTGCTTTTTTTACCTTTGCTGGTTGAGATCCGAGGAAAGTGACATAAGTGTCCTTCTTGGTGGGGAAAGTTTTCTTCCCTTCCGGTTTGGGATTTGAAGCATCAGCTTCCTCCATGTCGGAATCTTCCTTGGTCTCTTTTTTCTTTTTCGGGATTCTACTTTCCCTTTTTCCGCTTAGCTTTGTAGCCTGCGGTGTCATCTCTTTTGATGTCGTCATTGAAACGACATTCAACGTTGGTGTGGGATGAGCCCCCATTGGCGTCTAGGTGATGCACACATGGGTTATTGGCAATGTCGGTCCAAGAGTAGGTTTTGCCTGGTTGCTGGTCTCCTCTACCCTAGACTCTTGAAGTTCCATGCCCATGCCCGCGTCCTCCGCCGCGTCCTCCTCGTCCTCCAGACCCGAAAGTAGCAGTGACCACTGCTGTTTCCGTGTTGGGTTTTTCCTCCGAGGTATTTTTGCGCTTCTGAGCTTGTTGCTTTGGTTGTTTTGCTGACTGAGGCACAGCTAGGGCATTGAGCAATCCCTCTGCATCACCGTCAGCATCTGCATACTTGCTCGCTGTTTCTATCATCTCTCCCAAATCAGTGACCTTGTCACACTTCAAGCAATGGCACAGTAGACTAATTGGGAGACCTACAATGAAAGATTCAATCACAGTTTGATCATTTACTCCTTCACAGGAGTTCTTGGTGTCGATCCATCGTCCAAGGTAATCCCGGCAAGTTTCTCCGGCTTTCTGGGTGCAACGCTGTAGGTCTCCGACCGTACAGGGCCTCCGATATGTGCCTTCAAAATTCCGAAAGAACGCACTTTGCATGTCATACCAGTTATGGATGGTGTTCTCCGGAAGTTCATTGAGCCATGATCGTGTCGTCTTCTGCAACATAAGTGGGAGATATCGGGTTGCGACCAGGCTGTTTCCGCCTTTAGCGATGCAACAAGCTTGGAAGAAATCCTGTAGCCAGGTATCTGGCCTAGCAATGCCATCATAGGCTTGGATGTGTCTTGAGATAGCAAATCCTTCCGGCAATCTTGTAGCTCTGATGCGTGGTCCGAAGCACTTTGGGCCCAGTAGATATCATCGTTTTCATAGCGCCGCGCCTCTATGTTGGAGTTGATCATGTGCCTTGCGTCGTTCGGGGATAAAGATCGTCCCGAATGTCGGCTATGGCTGCGGTGCCTTGGAGCCGGACTTCGGATTCTGCCACCACCTCCTCCACCATGTCGTCCTCCTTGCCCTCCTTTGGAGCCATTGTGATGACTATTTGGTGGAGAGGGTTGGGCAGCTGGATAGTTTCCGGCTGATCGCCGGCCTCCGTCCAGAACGTCATTATTCCAGTTCCGGGGAGGGTCTTGACTACGACGAGCCCCCTGCCGGCTTGTCCCGGCATGGTTTCCGCCGTTTCTTCGTCCGTCGTTCCCACCACGGTGAGGCTCAGCCGGACGGCTTGCATGTCTAGAAGGTGGCATTTTTTGACGATCCTCCTCCCGACATTTCTCTTTATCTTCTCCCCTTTGATCGTTGGATTCTCGTCGGGGAGGATTTCTCGGATTCAGTGCAGCAATGGCCTCTTTCTCAACCGCTGGGGCGACGTTGCTCTAGTCACACATAGTCCTGCGATGTTGTCCTGACGATCCGGTTCTCGAATAATTGTCCTCCCGTCGTTCGGGGTGATAATGCTGCTCCGGAACGCGATGGGGTCTTACGTCAGCCCATGCCGGATCTGTGCGACATTGGTCGGAATCCGAGACCAGTTTTTGACTTCCGGACAGGGCGACCTTTTGCTGCTCTAGTCCCTTGTTGAGTAGTTTGATACCCAAACGGATCTCCTCTGGTCCTGGATTAGCCGATAGAATTTCTTGGGCCGCCACGGTATTCTGTACTAGGGTTGGATATACCCAATCTCCTTTGCTATCTTTATGTGGCTTCTGATGCAACCGAGACATATAATCCTTAGTTGCCATGCGTTTCTTCTCCTCCTCGATGTTTTTGGCTTCATCCAGGAGTTGTTGACGACGCGCTTCTAGGGCTTGGGCCCTTTCGTCCAGCTCTTCAGTAGTAAGTTCTATAGCTGTAGGGATATGTGTGGTTATTGCAGCATCGATGAGTTTACGCGCACCTTCAGTGATCACGTGTCCATCCATCGATTCTTCTTTTTTCAGCTCTTCTGGGATAAGTGCTCCATCCGAGTCTTCTTCGTATTCCTCGGCAATCACCTCCTCTGTCAAAGGGTCTTTTGTCGGGGTCTTGTTTTTCTTGTTCTTCTTCTTTGACTTCTTGGCAGCGCCGGTAGCAAAGACGGCTTTGGGTCCATTTCCCGGAGTCAAGCTCTGATCGGTACTTTCGGACATCTATACCTCGGGATTATCTCCGACGTCCATGTCATCCTGCGCTTTGGGAGAATGTTCCCCGGATCCTTCATCCATGGCTTCTCCTTCTTCTGCAGCCTTGGAGTTATACTCCTCTTCATATTCCACGGAGAACTTTCGGAAATCTGCTGACGTCATCGATTCATCCGAGGATGCGGGTACGTTGGTGTTTGTTCCAATTGCCTCCAGCACAGAGTCGGTGTTTTCTCCAGCATCGGCAGAGCCGGATCCGGATCCCACATACCCGACAAAGTGCGACACGTGCTTACTGAGGTACCTACGGCTCTCGCGGTCAGCCATGTCGAAACTTTTGATGGTCTCGAGAATTGCATCTGCGCTTGCATCTTGCATTATCATACGTCGTAGTGTGTACCTTACGAAAGGTCTGTCTGTCCCGGCCTCATCATAGCCGGAATCAGTGTCATTGATATCTCCTCCTGGATTTTGACTTCCGCGGGTGGGTCGATCTGGGATACGGACTCTCCGAGGAGATCCACTCCAGATTCGGCTTGAACCGCTAGGCCTTCCTTAGGCTCAGATTTCTCCACTATCTCCGCAGTTGGTGCGGGCTAGGTGGGATTAGGGTTTTCTAAGATCCGGAACTCTGCCTCCTCCGCGGAAAAAGGGGACCCAGAAGATTCTTCTGCCTCTATCATCACCGCTGGGGTGGGTAGGGCAGGTTCAGCGAAACCGATGTAAACATCGATCTCGCCAAAGGACATGATTGTGTAGGCAGTCATAGCCTCCCTAGCCGGAATCCAAGTCTCGTCGAGAATGATGAGAGGGACGTCACTGGCGTAGAGGATGCGACCGACGGTGATGGTCTCGCCGATTCCGATTCTTGCAGATTCCGCTCGGAACGCAGATCCGAAGCTCACTTGCCCCACGGTGGGCGCCAACTGTCGTCGGATTGATGACAAGTACGCCATGAGGGGGTCCTCGAGGCGTGCGGAAGAGAGGGGTGTGAGACGTACGGTATTCCGGGACGGTGAGCAGACAAGTTTACCCAGGTTCGAATCCGCTGGCTTTGGACGGATCCTGCTCCTGCTAGCAATCCAGTAATACGGCAGAGCCGGAATATGGGTTACAAGGGTTTCGCCTGTGTGAGTTGAGAGTCTAAAGTGTTTGGTAGGTGACCAAAAGGCTCTCCCTAGGACGGCTTATATAGATATACGGCCTAGGGTTTACAAGAGAGATCTATCCGGCTACGACTAAGAGTCAGTTACAGAGTACATCTTGAACTACAAGTAACACAATGGGCCTAAGTCGGTAAGTCTTTTGGGCCTTCCCATAGCCGGATTGGACTCTGTCTTTCTCCCTGACTGGGCCGCCCGTGAAGCAAAGCTCTAACCCGAAGTGGGCCACCCTGGTCAGTGAGGAACTGTGAGGATACCCAGAAAGTATATCCCCAACAGTCTATGTATAATGTTGTAATGCCCAATCGAATCACAAAGGAGTCAAGATGTTTAGTATATGCTTGTATGCCTTCTCGATGTTTGTCAATTGCCTCGCTGTAATTTGTTCACCCAGCATGTTATCTATCTTAAGGAGAGCCACCTCTAGTGAACTATGGACCCCGGTCCTTTCTTTTACTTCCAATCTACAATCAACTATTTACTGCTTTGTGTTTACTTTCTGCAAATTATTACTTTCTTCCATTCGATATGTTTAATCCTTTGTTTTCAGCAAAACCGGAGAGATTGACAACCTCATCGCAAGTTGGGGGTATAGTTCTGTGGTTGTGTTGTGCAGGTCTCCATGTTGCTACTAGCACCGGTAGTGCGCCCTGCCAAGGCTCAGCTAGCAACACCTTTGGGGTGTTTCATTGCTCCTACTGGTTCGATTAAACCTTGGTTTCATACTGAGGAAAACTTCTGTTTGTGCTCATCATACCTTCCTCTTGGGGTTCCCCAACGAGCTCGATATATTTTGGGCCATCAAGCTACTTTTCTGGCACCGTTGCCGGGGAGTCAAGGACATCTTCACAAGGGGAGTCCCTCATAACCAATCTCTTTACTTTGTTATTTTTGTTTTGTTTAGTTTACTTTTTTTTATTTTGCTTGTTTCTTTATCAAAAACACAAAAAAATAGTTTTACAAGTTCGCTTTCTTTATTAAAAACTCAAAAAATGACTACTCTTGAAAACACTAAGTTGTGTGACTTCACTAGCACCAACAACAATGATTTTATGAGCACACCTATTGCTCCACCTATTCCTGAGGCTACTTTCTTTGAGATAAAACCTGCTTTACTCAATCTTGTTATGAGAGAACAATTTCCTGGTATTGGTAATGAAGATGTTGCTGCCCATCTAAATAACTTTGTTGAACTTTGTGAGATGCAAAAGCATAGAGATATAGATGGAGATATTATTAAGCTTAAATTGTTTCCTTTCTCTTTGAGGGGAAAAGCTAAAGAATGGTTGAATTCCTTAACTAGGAATAGTATTGATTCTTGGACTAAATGCAAAGATGCTTTCATTGGAAAATACTATCCTCCTGCTAAGATTATATCTATGAGAAGTGAAATAATGAAGTTTAAACAATCTGATAATGAACATGTTGCTCAAGCTTGGGAAAGATTGAAATCTTTGGTAAAGGATTGTCCCACTCATGGACTAACTGCTTGGATGATTATCCAAACCTTTTATGCAGGATTGAACTATTCTTAAAGAAATCTATTGGATTCTGCTGCTGGAGGTATCTTTATGACCATTACTTTGGGTGCTGCAACAAAGCTTCTGGATAATACGATGGTTAACTACTCCGAATGGCATACTGAAAGAGCTCCACAATGTAAGAAGGTAAATTCTATTGAGGAAACCTCCTCCTTGAGTGATAAGATTGATATTATTATGTCTATGCTTGTTAATGGGAAAGCCCATATTGATCCAAATAATGTTCCTTTAGCCTCTTTGGTTGCTCAAGAAGAGCAAGTTGATGTGAACTTTATAAGAAATAACAATTTTAGCAACAATGCCTACAGGAATAATTTTGGTAGTAACAATTATAGGCCTTATCCTCCCAACAATGGTAATGCTTATGGAAATTCCTACAACAACAATAGGAGTGCTCCCTCTGAACTTGAAGTTATGCTTAAGGACTTTATTAGTAAACAAATTGCTTTCAATAAAACTATTGAGGAAAAACTCTCTAATGATGAAAGAAATATAGCATCACTGGCTGAAGCTCAATCTTCTTTGAATAAAATGGCTGTTAAACCTGAAACTATTGATAATCCCTTTGTAGCTACTAATGCCATACAAGTAAGAATTGATGAAAATGTTAGACTATTAGCTGAATTGCATGCTAAGTGGGAAATAGAAGATGAAATTGCTAGAAACATTAGTGTTTCTACTATCACTACCACTAGTGTTAAGGCTAGTAATAGTTCTACTACTGTAGATGATAATTATGATTTTGATCTTGATGGTTGCAACATCTCTGAAGTTATTAAGTTCCTACAAAAGCTTGCTAAAATTCCTAATCCTAGTGCTATGAACATGGCCTTTACAAAACACATTACTGATGCTCTCATAAAGAATAAAGAAGAAAAGATGAAACATAAAGCTTCTATTCCTATAAAACAATAAGATGGTTGGGAACCCATCATCAATATGAAAGTGAATGATTTTGATTTTAAAGCTTTATGTGATCTTGATAGTAGTGTTTCTATTATGCCTAGAAGGATTTATGATATGCTTGATTTGCCACCACTTGAAGATTGTTATTTGAATGTCCCACTCGATGATAATGCTAAAAAGAAACTCATGGGGAGTATTGATGATGTTCTTATTATGGTTAACAATGCCTATGTCCCCGTTGATTTCTATGTTTTGGATGTTGAATGCAATGCTTCTTGTCCTATTACTTTGGGAAGACCTTTTCTTAGAACTGTTGGTGCCATCATTGATATGAAAGAATGCACCATTAAATATCAACTCCCACTCAAGAAAGTTATAGAACACTTCCCTAAGAAGAGAGAGAAGATTTCTTTTGCCTCTCCTATGAAAACAAAATTTGCTCTTAATGCTTCTTCATTCGAGAACACTTGATTCTTTTTCTTGCTTCTTATGCCTAACTTAAAGGCGTTAAAGAAAAGTACTTATTGGGAGATAACCCAAAAGTTTTAGATGAGTCTTGGAAGTTATTACTTTAGTAATAACCGCTCCTTATCCTTTTATTTGCTTTTTGTGCCAAGAGTAACCTCTAATGAGAGAGAAGTAATGATTGGGAAAGTTGTTGTCCCGAAACAGATTTCTGTGCTTCACCGTAAAAATTCGTGTAAAATCTATGTACGTCCTTTTGAGGCGTGGATTTTTGTGCTTCTGCCCCAGGTTGTTATCTAATTTTCGTTAGTTCAACACTTTTTGATTTGAGTAACAGAAGTTCTTCGAAAAAATCGTCTTTACCTGCTGGTCTGTTTTGACAGATTTCTGCCATTTTCTGCATTTGCTTCTTGTTGGTTCCTTTGTGAGTTCTTTTGGGGAATTGAGCCTTTTTAGGTAAGTGCTACAGTAGCTTGTGTTTTAATGGAAGTTTTATTGGTGTTATAACTGAACCTAAATACCTATTATCTTGAGTGCACTAATGTTGCTAATAAAGATTTGTGAAGTTTTGTATGAAGGAAAAATTTCAGGTGTATGGAAGGAATGCGTAATGAGATGAAGGATGGACTAAAGCTCAAGCTTGGGGATGCCACGCGTGTCACCCCAAGAAAATATCCAATAAATACAAGCGTCAAAGCTTGGGGATGCCCAAGGCTTCCCCCTCTTCATCAATAAAAATCCCAGGTTTCTTCTAAACGCTTCATTTTATTATTTCATGCACAGTTGTGTTGTTCTTGGAGCATCTTCTTTTTCATTTTCATTTTGGTTTTTTTGTTTGCTTGGTTTTCTTAGTTTGCTGAATAAATTGGTTGGACCCCCTCTTTCATGCATTGGTTTTCAAATAGTTTGGTTTGGATTGGAAAAGAGTAGGAAAGTTCATGCATAAGTGGTAAAGAGAGCTTGTTTTTGACTGTGGCCTATGCTTTGCCATGCCATGCTTGATATTGTTTTGGCTTTATGCTTAGTATTCTTTGCTGTAGCATGACTTGTTATAAACAATTGAGATTGCTTAATGTGCCTTTGAAGAATCATGACACTGGTGGATCCTTGTGTGGTTTGTGAGAAGAACTAACATGCAATGACACTGGTGGATACTTATGTGGTCTGTGAGAAGAACAGACATGCAATGACATTGGTTGTGGTTCATGAGAAGAACACACATGCAATGACACTGGTGGATCCTTGTGTGGTTTGTGAGAAGAACATACATGCAATGACACTGGTGGGTCCATGTGTGGTTTGTGAAAAGAACAGACATGCAATCACACTAGGTGGATCCATGTGTGGTTTGTGAAAAGAATAGACATGCAATCACACTAGGTGGATCCATGTGTGGTTTGTTTAGAAGAACACACATGCAATGACTCTAGTTGTGGTTCATGAAAAGAACACACATGCAATGACACTGGTGGATCCATGTGTGGTTTGTTTAGAGGAATAGACATGCAATGACACTAGGTGTGGTTCATGAAAAGAACAGACATGCAATGACACTAGTGGATCCATATGTAGTTTGTGGAAAGCACAGACATGCAATGACTCTAGTTGTGGTTCATGAAAAGAACAGACATGCAATGACACTGGGTGGATCCATGTGTGGTCCATGATAAGAACACACATCCAATGACACTGGTGGATCCTTATGTGGTTTGTGAGAAGAACATACATGCAATGGCACTGGCTGTGGTTCATGAGAAGAACACACATGCAATGACACTGGTGGATCCATGTGTGGTTTGTGAAAAGAACAGACATGCAATCACACTAGGTGGATCCATGTGTGGTTTGTTTAGAGGAATAGACATGCAATGACACTGGGTGTGGTTCATAAAAACAACAAACATGCAATGACACTGGTGGATCCATATGTGGTTTGTGGAAGGAACAGACATGCAATGAATCTAGTTGTGGTTCATGAAAAGAACAGACATGCAATAACACTGGTGGATCCATGTGTGGTTCATGAGAAGAACACACATGCAATGACACTGGTAGAAAATTGTGTGGTTTGCGAGAAGAACTAACATGCAATGACACTAGTGGATACTTATGTGGTTTGTGAGAAGAACAGACATGCAATGACACTAGTTGTGGTTCATGAGAAGAACACACATGCAATGACACTGGTGGATCCTTATGTGGTTTGTGAGAAGAACATACATGCAATTGCACTGGCTATGGTTCATGAGAAGAACACACATGCAATGACACTGGTGGATCCATATGTGGTTTGTGGAAAGCACAAACATGCAATGACTCTAGCTGTGATTCATGAGAAGAACAGACATGCAATGACACTGGGTGGATCCTGTTGCTTCTGTAGCATAGAAAACAAAAAAATTCCTACGGTGTGAACTACACGCCAAGATCTATCTACTAGGTACAAAGCAACGGGTGGACAGACATCCAAAGAGAACTTACCCTCGTAGACAACGAGATTTGTTAACGAGTAGGAACTCGTGGTTGATGTAGTCGTACACTTGCCGATCTCAAGATCGTGATGAAGTCCAGAAGGTCCGGCTCCAGCACGTCCATCAGATCCAGCTCCGGCACCACCAAGTCTAGCACCGCAAAGCAGCGGTGTATTCGTGATCGCACACACGTCCGGTACCCCGACAACCTCCGTCCCTCGCTCCAGCAAAGCAGCGGAAGCAGCAACTCCTTTCCAGATAAAGCCACCGGGAACATGTATCTCGCTAATCCGAGACCATGGGGGAATAATACTAGAGGGGGAGAGAGATCCTTCACAAGGAGGTGTGTGTGAGAAGTGAGGAGGGGGTGGCCTTTTATAGGAGGAGGGGGTGCCCCTCCTTCATGGCCAGCGCATGGAGGAGGTGTCTCTTCACCTCCTCCATTCATGTGGTGGTAACTCCCTCCACATAAATTTGCCCCTTCACATTCTCTTTTAAAGTCTCCACTTTAAATGCATTAAATTTCTCCAAATTTAATGCTCTCTCATTTAATAAAACTCTTTTTTTAATTTTATTCAGAATTTTGTTAATTACTTTAATTAACAAACATTCACATAAAACCCCCTGCAACATTTCAATATTACATGCAGAACCAATTTCAGCATTTTCACCAAACTTTGTGTCTATTGAAATAATTCCAGCGCTTTCTTAAATCTTTATCTGAAACATATTTGCTCCAAATGGTGTCGGTATCCCTTAAGTGTGTCACCCTACGGTTCGCGAATAATGCAGACATGATCGAGACCCCTCTCAGATCAATAATCAGAAGCGGGACACGAGATCCATCGACTCCTACACATTCAACGATGACTTCTGTGATCGTGAGAACCTTTAACGCTAGTAACTAAATCCCTTTGTCTCGCGATATATTACATGTCCGAGATTCGATCATCGGTATCTCCATACCTAGTTTGATCTCGTTACCCACATGCACTCTTTTCTCGTTCCCGTGATATAACATTCTAGTGATCACATCACTTGCTTGCAAGCTATTTCAATGTGATATCACCGAGAGGGCCCAGAGTATATCTATCCGTCATCGGGATTGGACAAATCCCACTCTTGATCCATGAGCCTCAACATAACACCTTTGTAGCACTGAACCCACCTTTATAGTCACCCTGTTACGGTGTGACATTTGATGTTATCAAGATACTCTTCCGGTGTTAGCAATTAACATGATCTCATGGTCTAAGGATAAATATTACTTCGTATGATGTTATAGCAATATAAACATAATGACTTGATCGTAATGTTATACTTCGGATGAATGTTCATCACATCATTCCACCAATGGTGTGACCTTGTTATTAACAACATCCAATGTCCATGATTAGGAAACCTTGCTCATCTTGTTAATCAACAAGCTAGTCTATAAGAGAGGCATAACTAGGAACCCTTTTTGTTTATTAAACACACATGTATTGATGTTTCCGATCAATACAATTCTAGCATGTAAAATAAACATTTATCATAAACATGGAATAAGATAATAACCACTTTATTATTGCCTCTCGGGCATATTCCCTTCGGTCTCCCACTTGCACTAGAGTCAATAATCTAGTTTGAAAAACTTTGCGTATTGAACACCTATGGCTTTCTGGTGTTGCATATACGCTATTGCTAGTGGTTAACATAATCTTCGGATCTGGCAGTTTCAGGTCCGTGTGTATTTGCATGTCTTTGCGTCTCTACGCATCACTCATTCTCAAATGAGATGGCATTGTATAAATTTGGTCCTTTGGTGAGACCTTTAGTTCGTTCAGCTCAAAATATGTTGATATTATTGTCACACAATATATCTTCATAGTATTATCCCACTTTGAACCACACCTAGTTTGATAACAAACTACTTAACACAAATGCCCTCCTTTGCTGCTACTATAGCAGTTATATACTTAGGCTTTTTGTTGTAGTATCCGTCACAATATCTCAACTTTGGAACTCATCCAAATCCATCATGGAACATCCTTTCCATTATATTGTGCCACCCATAGTCTAAATTGAGATAAATTTAATTTGTATCTTGTGACAAAACTAGTATCAATGTAACACTTTACAATGAACTACCTTTAACTATTTTTCACTTATACATGATATATTCTTAGTTCTTCCAAAGCTCATAAGAATATCTTTACTATTGTCCAATGATCATCTTATGAATCATTCTGGTATATGCTCATAACATTTAGAGCATAGGACATTCTGGATATATACATATCATGGTATAATCGATCAGAATCTTCATGTGATTTTACTCACCAAGTGTTGAAACACTTGAATCTGAATACAATTCTTTCCATGCAGCAAGAACCTTTCTTGTTGTTTCCATATTGAACCCTTTCAATATCTCATATTGAACCCTTTCAATATCTTATATATGTATGTCTGGCACAACCATATTGTAGGGTTTCGTAGCATGGAAAACAAAAAATTTCTATCGCATACAAACAAACAAGCCAAGATCTATCTACTAGATTGTAGCAACGAGTCGATGGAATAACTCACCCTCGAAGATTCCAAAGTGTTTAACGAGAGCAGATTCTCGTGGGTGATGTAGTCGTACTCTTTCCGATCTCAAGATCGCATAGACGATCCTTCCAAATGCCACGTTCCAAGGCGCCTCATGATCGGTCACACGTTCGTATTTACGAAGACCTTCCTCTCCCTTGTTCCAAAGCAGCGGAGGTTGTAGCACTCTCCTCGCGATTCCGGCAGACAACTGGCGTGGTACCTAAGTAGAGGAAATCCCTTGAGGCTTCGCCTTAAGCCGGCAAGTAGTATGGTGGAGCTTATGAGAGAGGCTATTAGTGGTCTAGTAATTAGACACACCAATTAGAAGGCTCTAAACCAATTAGAAGGCTCTAAATCAAAATAGCTCTAAACCGGGGTTTAGGTCTAGGTTTAGTTTAGAGGATAGGAACTTGTGTGTCTAGGAGGGGAGCCCTGCCTCCTTATATAGGTGGGAGGGCTGGCCGGCCAGGGAGGGAGGAGTCCTCCCCAACTCGCCTTGGTGGGGCGCGCTTGGGAGGAGGAATCCTCCCCAACTCGGTTTCCACTTCTCCTCTTTCCACTTTCCAAAACTTGCTTGACTTTCAAACTAGCCGTTTGACTTTTCAATTTAGGATTTAAATAAACCCTTTATTTTGGACAGCAAGAACACCTAGTACATGATGCAATCATTCCAATCTGTAATGACACATTCATGTACCCTTCCCCCCGGAGTGCCGACATTCCGGGACCTTCTAGAATGTTCCCGATGAAAACACCTAACCATTCCCCAACTCCAAAACGGACTTTCCTTATATGAATCTTATTCTCCGGACCATTCCGGATCACCGTGATATCCCGGATCCCATCCGAGACTCTGAACAACATTCGGTCTTTCTCATAATACCATAACTACTCAAACAACGTCAATCCTTAAGTGTGTCTCCCTACGGTTCGTGAATTATGCGGACATGATCGAGACACTTCTCCGAACAATAACCAATAGAGGAATCTGGAAATTCATATGGCTCCCACATATTTCTACGATTACTTTGCGATCGAATGAACCACTTACATACGATACCAATTTCCCTTTGTCTCACGATATGTTACTTATCCGAGGTTATGATCGCTATCTCTGCATACCTAGTTCATCCTCTTTACTAATAATTACTATTTTCTCGTTCCAATGATATGTGATCCCTAGTGACCAAGTCACATGCTTGCAAGCTAATTGGATGAAATATCACCGAGCGGGACCAGAGAATATCTATCCGCCATGTGGAGCGACAAATCCCACTCTTGATCCATGTGTTTCAACAAATACTTTACGAACACTCAATGCCACCTTTATAGCCACCCGTTACGGTGTGGTGTTTGATGACATCAAAGCATCCATCCGAAAAGGTGATATGCATGATCTCATGGTCAAGGAATTAGGTTACTATGTATCAGAAAGCATATAGCAATTGAACTATTGAAATGACTTGATCTTTATGCTACGCTTATCTATAGGAGTATGTCCACCATATCATTCTCCTAACGATATGATCTTGTTGTTAATAACATCTCAATGTTCATGATAGGGAAACCACAATCATCTATTAACCAACAAGCTAGTATTATATAGAGGCTTTACTAGGGACTTCAAATTAAGTTTACAATTCACACAAGTATTAATGTTTCCTTGTTAATACTATTATAGCATGAATATAAACATTTATCATAAACACAAAGATATATAATAATAACTACATTTATTATTGCCTCTAGGGCATATCTCCAACAGTCTCCCACTTGCACTAGAGTCATCTAATCTAGATTACATGGTAATATACCGAACACCCATGGCAGTTTGGTGTTGGTCATGTTTTGCCCTCGGAGAGGTTTAGTCAACGGATCCGCCACATTCAGATCGTGTGTACTTTGCAAATCTTTATATCCCCATCCTGGATATGTTCTCGAATAGCGTGGAAACGCAGCTTGATATGCTTCACTTCTTGTGTGACCTTGGTTCTTGCGCATTGGCTATGGCGCCCATGTTATCACAAGAGATAGACATTGGGTCCAGACTTGGAACCACACCCAGCTCTGTAATGAACTCTTTCATCCATATCGCTTGTGAAGCCTCAAGCGACCATGTATTCCGATTCAATTGAAGATCTCGCCACAACGCTTTGCTTTGCACTCCTCCAGCTAACTGCTGCACCATTCAAAATAAATACGTATCCAGATTGTGATTTAGAATCATCCGGATCGGTGTTCCAACTAGCATCGGTGTAACCATTAACAACGAGTTGTTCATCACCTCCATAAGAAAGAACCATATCCTTAGTTCTTCTCAAGTACTTAAGGATGTTTTGATCATTGTCCAATGATCCACTCTGGATCACTTTGATATCTGCTAGTTAGACTAACAGATATGCGATGTCGGGTCTAGTACATAGCATGGCATACATTAGAGATCCTATGGCTGAGGCATAGGGAGTCTTACTCATCCTTTCTCTATCTTCTGCCGGTGTCGAACTTTGAGTTTTACTCAAGGTCGTATTGAGCAACATGGGTAAGAACCCTTTCTTGCTATCTTCCATTCCAAACCTCTTTAGAACTTTGTCCAAATATGTACTTTGTGACAATGATATTTGGCGTTTCGATCTATCTCTATAAATCTTTATGCCTAATATGTAAGCTGCTTCGCCAAGATCTTTCATTGAAAAACTATTATTCAAATACTCTTTGACACTATTAAGAAGGTCTACATCATTCCCAATCAACAATATGTCATCCACAAACAGTATTAAGAATGCTACAGAGCTCCCACTCACTTTCTTGTAAATACAAGCTTCTCCATAAGTTTGTATAAAACCAAAATTTTGATTACATTATCAAAACGTTGATTCCAACTTCGGGATGCTTGCTTCAATCCATAGATGGACCGTTGAAGTTTGCATACCTTGTTAGCATCTTTAGGATCGACAAAACCTTTGGGTTGCATCATATACAACTCTTCATCAATGTCTCCATTGAGGAATGCTGTTTTGACATCCATCTGCCATATCTCATAATCGTAATATGCAGCGATTGCTAACATAATCCTCACAGACTTTAGCTTAGCTATTGGTGAGAAAGTCTCATCGTAGTCAACTCCTTGAATTTGTCGAAACCCTTTTGCGACAAGTCGAGCTTTATAGATAACATTACCATCAAGATCTGCTTTCTTCTTGAAAATCCATTTGTTCTCGACAGCCTTCCGCCATCCGTAAGTCCACCAAAGTCCATACTTGGTTTTCGACATGGATCCAATCTCGATTTCATGGCTTCTTGCCATTTATTGGAATCTGGGCTCATCATCGCTTCCTCACATGTCTCGGGTCATCGGTGTTGTCCACCAACATGACATTCATAACGGAATCATACCAACTGGAGTGGTACGATTTCGTTGACCTCCGAGGCTCAGAGCAACTTCAACCAAGTTTCATGATCACCATCATTAGCTTCCTCTCTTATTGGTGCAGCACCACAGAACTTCTTCCAGCGCTGCGCTACTCGCAATTTCGAGAGAAGGTTCGTCAAACTCGTCGAGTTCTACTTTCCTTCCAGTCACTTCTTTCGAGAGAAATTCCTTCTGTAGAAAGGATCCATTCTTGGCAACGAAGATTTTGCCTTCGGATCTATGATAGAAAGTATACCCAATAGTTTCCTTCGGTATCCTATGAAGACGCATTTTTCCGCTTTGGGTTCAAGCTTGTCCGTCAGTAACTTCTTTACATAGGCTTCAGATCCCAAACTTTAAGGAACGACAATTTAGGTTTCTTCCCAAACCATAATTCATACGGTGTCGTTTCAACGGATTTAGACGGTGCCCTATTTAAAGTGAATGCGGCTGTTTCTAATGCATAACCCCAAAATGATAGCGGTAAATCTGTAAGTGACATCATAGAACGAACCATATCTAAGAGAGTTCGATTACGATGTTCAGACACACCATTACGCTGTGGTGTTCCCGTTGGTGTCAATCAAAGTATTCCACATTTCTTCAAATGCTCGCCAAACTCGTAACTTAGATATTCACCTCCACGATCGAGCGTAGAAATTTAATCTTCTTGTTACGTTGATTCTCTACCTCACTTTGAAACTCCTTAAACTTCTCGAAGTTTCGACTTATGTTTCATGAAATAGATATACCCATATCTACTCAAGTCATCCGTGAAGGTGAGAACATAACGATAACCATCACATGATGCTACACTCATTGGACCACACACATCGGTATGTATGATTTCCAATAAGTCCATAGCTCGCTCCATCATACCAGAGTCTTAGTCATTTTACCCATCAGACATGCTTCGCATCTTTCAAGTGATTCAAAATCAAGTGATTCAAGAAGTCCATCGGAATGGAGTTTCTTCATACGCTTCACTCCAATGTGACCAAGACGACAGTGCCACATATAGGTCGAATTATCGCTTGATTTCAAACGTTTAGCCTCAATGTTGTTGATATGTGTATTTCCACTATCGAGATTCAATATGAATAGACCATCTATCAAAGGTGCATGTGCATAAAACATATTACTCATATAAATCGAACAACCATTATTCTCGGATTTAAACAAGTAACCGTCTCGCAATAAACAAGATCCTGATATAATGTTCATGCTTAACGCAGGCACCAAATAACAATTATTTAAGTATAAAACTAATCCCGATGGTAGATGAAGAGGTAGCGTGCCGACCGCGATCACATCAACCTTTGATCCGCTTCCACGCGATCGTCACCTCGCTCTTCACTAGCTTCCGTTTATTCTGCAGCTCTGCTTCGAGTTACAAATATGAGCAATCAACCAAGATCAAATACCCAGCACTACTACGAATACTAGTGAGATACACATCAATAACATGTATATCGATATACCTTTCTTCTTGATGTTGCCGTTCTTCAAATCCGCCAAGTACTTTGGGCAATTCCGCTTCGAGGACCTTCTCCCTTGCAAGAAAAGCACTCAAGATCGTGCTTGGGTCCAGCCTTGGTTTTCTTCGTCGGCATGGTAACTTTCTTACCACCCTTCTTGAAGTGTCCCTTCTGCTTAGAAGTGCCTTTCTTGAATTTGGTGGTCTTATTGACCATCAACACTTGGTGCTCTTTCTTGATCTCCACTTCGCAGATTTTAACATAGCAAATAGTTCGCAACTCTTTGTTCATGTTCTCGCATGTTGTAGTTCATCACAAAGTTCTTGTAACTTGGTGGTAGTGATTGGAGGATGCGTAAACTCCCAAAGTATTAGGAATCACTATACCCAAACTTTGAAGTTTATTTATGCGTGCCCAGACATCTTAAGCACATGCTCACCGACGGAGCTACCCTCTTCCATCTTGCGCTTAAAGAACTTTTCGAAGCTTCATAACTTTCAATTGCCGCATGAGTCTCAAAGATTAATTTGAGATCCTCGACAATATCATATGGATCTGACTCTTCAAACCTTTTCTGAAGCTCCGATTCTAAACCATACAAGATAGCACACTGAACTATGGAGTACTGATTCTTCCGAGCGAGGTAAACATTCTTTACTTCATCGGTAGCATCAGCCGCAGGCGGGTCACCCAGCGGTGCATCCAGCACATAGGTCAAATTACCAACCGTGAGGACAATCCTCAAATTGCGGAACCAATCCATGAGTTGCTTCCATTGTTTTTCAACTTTTCTTTCTCTAGGAACGCATTAAAATTGATGGTAGGGGCTGCCATTGATCTACAACATATTTGCAATAGTTTAGACTAAGTTTATGACAAATTGAGTTCAAATTAATTAATGAAATTAAACTAGGTGAACTCCCACTCAAAACAACATCCCTCACATTGTTTTAGTGATCACACGAACCAAATCCACTACATCAACACCGATCATCACGAGAGTTGATATAGTTTCAATGGCGAACAATCATCATGTTCATCATATCTACTATATGATTCATGCTTTACCTTTCGCGATCCGTGTTCTGAGGCCATGTCTGTACATGCTAGGCTCGTCAAGATCAAACCTTAGCTACCGCATAAGCAAATCTGGCTTGCTTACGTTGTATTCACCCGCGGAATCAAAGACACCCGATCATCACGTGGTGCTTCGAAGCAGCAAGCTTTGGCAACGGTGCATACTAAGGGTGAACACTTTAGAACTTGAAATTTATGTGCATGAGGATCATCTTATAATGCTACCGCTGCCTACTAAGCAATACAAGATGCATAAAGGATTAACATCACATGCAATTCATAATATGTGATATGATATGGCCTTTCTTCTTTGTGCTTCCGATCTCCATCTTCAAGCACGAACATGATCTCCATCATCACCGCATAGCATCAAGGTCAATGACGCTTCTTTCATGGTTGTCGCCCACCAGCTTCAACTATTACAACTATTTTGAATAGACACGCAGGTCTTAACAGAAATTAAAGACAACCATATGGCTCACGCCGTTGCCAACTTACAATAAGGAACATTGCATACATCAAATATAATCACAATCATGGCCATATCACATCATCAGACACCCTGCAAAACAAAGTTAGACGCCTCTACTTTCTTTGCATATTTTACGTGGTTTGGGGCTTTCAATAAGTGTCGTTCTAACTTACGAACAAGAACCACAACATTGATACTAGCATTGTTGATCACCCGTTGTAAATTGGATCTTTACTATGCTAGGAGAAACAGCACCATAAAGCCACTTATGCAATACGAAGTTGCATGTCAAGCGTGGAGCAAGTCTCATGAACGATGTCATGTAAGGTTAGCCGGCCGCTTCATCCCAACATACCGCAAGATGCAAAGTACACAAAAAGCAATCTACAATAAAGCATCAACGCCCACAATGACCATTGTGTTCTACTCGTCAACAGATCTACATATAGACACGGCTCGATACCTTTGTAGGGTTCGTAGCATGGAAAACAAAAATTTCTATCGATACAAACAAACAAGCCAAGATCTATCTACTAGATTGTAGCAACGAGTCGATGGAATAACTCACCCTCGAAGATTCCAAAGTGTTTAACGAGCAGATTCTCGGGTGATGTAGTCGTACTTTTCCGATCTCAAGATCGCGAGACGATCCTTCCAATGCCAGCGCTCCGCAGCCGGTCACACGTTCGTACTGATTTAAGACCTTCCTCTCCTTGTTCCAAAGAAGCGGAGGTTGTAGCACTCTCCTCGCGATTCCAAGACAACGGGCGTGGTACCGAGTAGAGGGAAATCCCGAGGCTTCGCCTTAAGCCGGTCGTAGTATGGTGGAGCTTATGAGAGAGGCTATTAGTGGTCTAGTAATTAGACACACAAATAAGAACTCTAAAAACCAATTAGAACGCTCTAAACCAAATAGCTCTAAACCGGGTTTAGGTCTAGGGTTTAGTTTAGAGGATAGGAACTTGTGTGTCTAGGAGGGAGGAGCCCTGCCCTCCTTATATAGGTGGGAGGGCTGGCCGGCCAAGGGAGAGTGGAGTCCTCCCCAACTCGGCCTTGAGGTGGGCGCCTTGGGGAGGAGGAATCCTCCCCAACTCGGTTTCCACTTCTCCTCCTCTTTCCACTTTCCAAAACTTGCTGCTTGACTTTCAAACTAGCCGTTTGACTTTTCAATTTAGGATTTAAATAAACCCTTTATTTTGGACAGCAAGAACACCTAGTACATGATGCAATCATTCCAATATGTAATGACACATTCATGTACCCTTCCCTCCGAGTGCCGGACATTCCGGACCTTCTAGAATGTTCCATGAAAACACCTAACCATTCCCCAACTCCGAAACGGGACTTTCCTTATATGAATCTTATTCTCCGGACCATTCCGGATCTCCTCGTGATATCCCGGATCCCATCCGAGACTCCGAACAACATTCGGTCTCTTTCTCATAATACCATAACTACTCAAACAACGTCAATCTTAAGTGTGTCTCCCTACGGTTCGTGAATTATGCGGACATGATCGAGACACTTCTCAACAATAACCAATAGAGGAATCTGAAATTCATATGGCTCCCACATATTTCTACGATTACTTTGCGATCGAATGAACCACTTACATACGATACCAATTTCCCTTTGTCTCACGATATGTTACTTATCCGAGGTTATGATCGTCGGTATCTCTGCATACCTAGTTCATCCTCACATCGATAAGTACTCTTTTCTCGTTCCTGATATGTGATCCCTTGTGACCAAGTCACATGCTTGCAAGCTAATTGGATGACATTTCACCGAGAGGGCCCAGAGAATATCTATCCGTCATGTGGATGGACAAATCCCACTCTTGATCCATGTGTTTCAACCAATACTTTCCGAACACTCAATGCCACCTTTATAGCCACCCTGTTACGGTGTGGTGTTTGATGACATCAAAGCATCCATCCAGAAAAGGTGATATGCATGATCTCATGGTCGAAGGAATTAGGTTACTATGTATCAGAAAGCATATAGCAATTGAACTATTGAAATGACTTGATCTTTATGCTACGCTTATCTATAGGAGTATGTCCACCATATCATTCTCCTAACGATATGATCTTGTTGTTAATAACATCTCAATGTTCATGATAGGGAAACCACAATCATCTATTAACCAACAAGCTAGTATTATATAGAGGCTTTACTAGGGACTTCAAATTAAGTTTACAATTCACACAAGTATTAATGTTTCCTTGTTAATACTATTATAGCATGAATATAAAAATTTATCATAAACACAAAGATATATAATAATAACTACATTTATTATTGCCTCTAGGGCATATCTCCAACACATATTAGCGCCTTAATCTATCCATATAGATATTGATGCCTAATATTCCGGGTTTGCCCAAGTCTTTCATCGAAATCTTATTTTAATGAAATCCTTAACTTGTGTCAATTCAAGATACATCATTTCCAATCAACAATATGTCCTCTACATAATGTATTAGAAATATGTCTCAGCGCTCCCACTTATTTTCTTGCAAATGCAAGCATCTTCATCATCTCCGATGAATTTAAACTCTTTTAATAGTTTCATCATGGTGAAGATTCCAACTCCGCTATGCTTACTTCAACTATTGAAGTTTACATGCCCTTTTAGCACCCTTTGAATTAACAAGGACCATGTCATGTACATGTCCTCGGTTACCGTTCTATTAGAAGAACCTTGTTTTGTTTATTCAACTACCATATACCAAATTATATGTAGTGGTTTCTACATTAATCCGTCAAGACTATATATCGGTATGAAAGATCAAATCTTGTCATAGTCAACTCCTTGAACATTGTCGTAAACATCTTTCCGACATGTCGACTATTTCAGAGATGTCAAACATCCATGTCTATTTCTTTATAGATCCAAACACGACTGATAGGCTTCACGCCTTTCCGGAGGGTCTTCCAAGTTCAGAAACTTGATTTCTCGTGTATGGATACTATCACGGACTCTATGACTTCTAGTCATTTTATGGAGTCAGGGCCCAACATCGCTTCTTTGCATGTAGTCGATTCATCATTGTCAAAACAATAACGACTTGCTTATCAAATCTTACTATTTGATTCTTACCGACTCACGCGGTTCTATAAGAACTTTAATCTCCGAGATCACACCTTTTGTAATCACGAGAGCCATGAGCATTGTGGCCGCCACCGGGATACTTTCCGGCGCTGCACTACTTAGCACATATAGCTAAGGTTCAACAACCTTATCAAAGTTCTATTGTCCTCCCACTTAACTTTTCACGAAAAATTCCTTCTCAAGAAACTTGACGTTCCAAGTAACAAACTCTTTTGTCCTCGGTGTTATGGAGAAATTCCCAACAAATTCTTTGGGATAACCTACAAAGACGTGCTTATCCGACTTTCGTTGTAAACATTTTACTTATGCATAGCATACCAAAATTTAAGAAAAGACAATTCGGGTTTTATCCCAAACCATAACTCATATGGTGTCATTTCAACGGATCACGATGGTGCTCTTTTCAGTGTAAAACCGGTAGTCTCTAAAGCTTCAATCCTTAAAACATAATGGCAGTTTTATAAATGACACCCTTGATCTTACCATGTCAAACATGGTTTGCTTTTATTTCTCGAATATGCCATACTCCTATGGTTTATCGGGAAACACAAATCATGGAACAATTCCTCAATTCTTAGGTGTTTTTGCTAAACATGTAACTCAAATATCTTCCTTTATGATCGAATCATAAACTCTTTATTTTCTTGTTACAATGATTTTCCACTTCATCTTGAAAGTCTTTGAACAATTTTCAAATGTTTCATACTTCTTCCTTATTAAGTAAATATACAGATATATTCACTCAAATTTTCGGAGAAAGCATATGAAGCAAAAAGATCCATCGCATATGGCTACACATAATGGACTATGCACATCAGCATGCACAATTTCCAATAAGCTAGTCATCCGCTTTCCTCTCGGCCCTATGGACGGAGTTTCAATTATCTCGAGGAAAGTCTCACATGCGCTAATTGATCAAAATCAAGGACTCCAAAATCCATCAACATGGAGTTTCTTCATGTTTTCTTTCAAATATAATTTAAACAGCGATGTCACTTCATAAGTGATCTTTCAATCATTTGTCTTGCGACATTTTAGCAATAGTGTTTATGGATGTGATTTCTCCAACTAGACTTGTAAAAGTTCATCCATCCTTTATGGAATATGGTAATTATTTGAACATCTATTGTTCACATAATACCGGAACAAAATAACAATTATTTAAACAAATCTTGAAGGCTTGGTTTGATGACAACGAAAAACACAATAACACTTTATTTGTTTTCGATGAACATCATCACTCATTCTCTTGCTGGTTACTTAGGCCATTGTAGTTCATGAATTGCGTTGTCCTGTATGACACTTCATACCAACCAATTCGGTATCCAATACCGGTATCCAATACCTAAGAACCACATTGTTTAACAAGCAAGGAATATAGCCATAACATGTATATCTTCTATATACCTAAGTTGGACATCTCCAACCTTTTATTTTCTGCCAAATATTTTATAGATTCTCTTTCAGCAATTCCTTTTCTTTTAAAAGAATCTATCAACATCAATAGTGGTGTCATCAACATGACACATGGTACAAAGCGTATATAGTCAAATACTAATACCTTTGGACTTGCTCTTTGAAGTGGATCACCATCATCAAATGTTTGGCATTCTTTCAAAAATCCATTCTTTAGTAATCTATTAGTGTAGTAAACATTTTACTTACATCTTCTATTCATCCTTATCATGACAACTTTCATGATCAAGCTACTATAGCCTATAAGGAAGAATCGCGAGTATAATATCAGTTCCCAAAACCTTTTTGGTAGATTCGGATGCCTAGAATCTCCATCCTTCACAAATTCTCATACAATATGAGAACATGTATTTTGCTAAATTATACTCTATCATAATGCAACCAAAAACATTGTTTCAGATATCACAATATCTTTCACACATGATGGTTTCTGAAACAATTTCTAGCTCCAATATAATCTTGATATTAAAACAACTTTTTGAATATCTATAATCATGGAGGCAAACATGATACTTTAGATACTAACATTGGAATTCTTACTCTTGATTTAATACTACTTATTAAACTTCATGGAGTAAATATAGTTTGTTGAAAGTTTGCAATAGGACTTATAAACTTTAAATTGACATTCAAAACAATACGATACCAGTTCATAAAGTAAATATCCAGAATTTTGTAGTTCTATTATCTCAAATAAAAACTAAGCCTAAGGTAGAAAACGAATGCCAATGACTACAACAAGCTATGCAAATTCACTTTGATTTAATTTATGACAAATTTGGTTCGACTAATCCAAATTAGAAATGAACTCCCACTCAAAAACGACATCCCTCGTGCCTTTTTGGTGATTACATGAACCAAATCCACTACACCAAGTCCGATCATCACGTGAGTTGGTGTAGCTTCAAAGGCGAGCATCAATATGGTCATCACATCAACTATGTGACTCATGCTTAACCTTTCGGTCTGTGTTCCGAGGCCATGTCTGTACATGCTAGGCTCGCCAAGTAAGAACCTTAGTATTCGCGTGTGTAAAACTGTCTTACACCCGTTGCATGAAAGCGTAGAGTTGAGAACACCCGATCATCACGTGATGTCTCGAAACACGATCCATAGAACAGTGCATACTTAAGGAAGAACACATTTTTATTTTGATATCTAAAAAAGGGATCATCTTACAATGCTACAGAAAGCGCCAAACTAGCAGTATAAGATGCTAACATCTACTGTGTAAAGTGAGATGATATGGTCCATGCATTTGATCTCTATCACTTGCATCGTGGTATGATCTCTATCATTCCTTTGTGTGTAAGGCCAAGGTCTATGGAACTTACACGTTGAGTGTGTTGTAAGAGTATCTATCATACATCTACTTACAACAATGCCATATCAATACACTAGCCCAGCAACGATCTAAACTAGACGCCTCTAATTTATCAATTGCAAGTTTTACGTGGCTTAGGGCTTTCGGAGATAGAACCGTTCTTACCTACGAACATGAACCACAACGAGGATAACTAAGTTATTAGCAACTCGTTGTAAATCAGATATTGACTATAGTAGGAGAGACAGACACCCGCCAGCCACTTATGCAAAACAAGTTGCATGTCAGTCGTGGAACCGGTCTCATGTACGATGACATGTAAGGTTGGTCCGAGCCGCTTCATCCCACTATGCCACCAATATCCAAAATACATAGAAGATGCAATAACATGATCATCATCGCCCACATATCAACATATGTGTACTACCTGTGCTAAGCACCTACGCATAGATCAGGCTCGATACCCTTTGTTGGGTCGCAAACATAGAAAACAAAAAATTTCCTACGATGTGAACTACACGCCAAGATCTATCTACTAGGTACAAAGCAGCGGGTGGACATACATCCAAAGAGAACTTACCCTCGTAGACAACGAGCTTTGTTAACGAGTAGGAACTCGTGGTTGATGTAGTCGTACACTTGTCGATCTCAAGATCGTGATGAAGTCCAGCAGGTCCGACTCCAGCACGTCCATCAGATCCAGCTCCGGCACCACCAAGTCCAGCACCGCAAAGAAGCGGTGTATTCGTGATTGCACACACGTCCAGTACCCCGACAACCTCCGTCCCTCGCTCCAGCAAATCAGCGGAAGTAGCAACTCCTTTCCAGATAAAGCCACCGGGAACATGTATCTCGCTAATCCGAGACCATGGGGGAATAATACTAGAGGGGGAGAGAGATCCTTCACAAGGAGGTGTGTGTGAGAAGTGAGGAGGGGCCTTTTATAGGAGGAGGGGGGTGCCCCTCCTTCATGGCCGGCGCATGGAGGAGGTGTCTCTTCACCTCCTCCATTCATGTGGTGGTAACTCCCTCCACATAAATTTGCCCCTTCACATTCTCTTTTAAAGTCTCCACTTTAAATGCATTAAATTTCTCCAAATTTAATGCTCTCTCATTTAATAAAACTCTTTTATTAATTTTATTCAGAATTTTGTTAATTACTTTAATTAACAAACATTCACATAAAACCCCTGCAACATTTCAATATTACATGCAGAACCAATTTCAGCATTTTCACCCGAAACAGTTTCACTGTCTATTGAAATAATTCCGGCGCTTTCTTAAATCTTTATCTGAAACATATTTGCTCCAAATGGTGTCGGTATCCCTTAAGTGTGTCACCCTACGGTTCGCGAATAATGCAGACATGATCGAGACCCCTCTCAGATCAATAATCAGAAGCGGGACCTGGAGATCCATACTGACTCCTACACATTCAATGATGACTTCTGTGATCGTGAGAACCTTTAACGCTAGTAACTAAATCCCTTTGTCTCACGATATATTACATGTCCGAGATTCGATCATCGGTATCTCCATACCTAGTTTGATCTTGTTACCGACATGCACTCTTTTCTTGTTCCCGTGATATAACATTCTAGTGATCACATCACTTGCTTGCAAGCTATTTCAATGTGATATCACCGAGAGGGCCCAGAGTATATCTATCCGTCATCGGGATTGGACAAATCCCACTCTTGATCCATGAGCCTCAACATAACACCTTCGTAGCACTGAACCCACCTTTATAGTCACCTTGTTACTGTGTGACGTTTGATGTTATCAAGATACTCTTCCGGTGTTAGCAATTAACATGATCTCATGGTCTAAGGATAAATATTACTTCGTATGATGTTATAGCAATATAAACATAATGACTTGATCGTAATGCTATACTTCGGATGAATGTTCATCACATCATTCCACCAATGGTGTGACCTTGTTATTAACAACATCCAATGTCCATGATCAGGAAACCTTGATCATCTTGTTAATCAACAAGCTAGTCTATAAGAGAGGCATAACTAGGAACCCTTTTTGTTTATTAAACACACATGTATTGATGTTTCCGATCAATACAATTCTAGCATGTAAAATAAACATTTATCCTAAACATGGAATAAGATAATAACCACTTTATTATTGCCTCTCGGGCATATTCCCTTTAGATCCATGTGTGGTTCATGAGAAAAACACACATCCAATGAGACTGGTGGATCCTTATGTGGTTTGTGAGAAGAATATACATGCAATGACACTGGCTATGGTTCATGAGAAGAACACACATGCAATGACACTGGTGGATCCATGTGTGGTTAGTGGAAAGAACAGACATGCAATCACACTAGGTGGATCCATGTGTGGTTTGTTTAGAGGAACAAACATGCTATGACACTGGGTGTGGTTCAAGAAAAGAACACACATACAATGACACTGGTGGATCTATATGTGGTTTGTGGAAGGAACATACATGCAATGACTCTAGCTGTGGTTCATAAAAAGAACAGACATGCAATGACACTGGTGGATCCATGTGTGGTTCATGAGAAGAACACACATGCAATGACACTGGTGGATCCTTGTGTGGTTTGTGAGAAGAGCTGACATGCAATGACACTAGTGGATACTTATGTGGTTTGTGAGAAGAATAGACATGCAATGACACTGGTTGTGGTTCATGAGAAGAACACACATGCAATGACACTGGTGGATCCTTGTGTGGTTTGTGAGAAGAACACACATGCAATGACACTAGTGGATCCATGTGTGGTTTGTGAAAAGAAAAGACATGCAATCACACTAGGTGGATCCATGTGTGGTTTGTTTAGAGGAATAGACATGCAATGACACTGGGTGTGGTTCATGAAAAGAACACACATGCAATGACACTGGTGGATCCATGTGTGGTTTGTGGATGGAACAGACATGCAATGACTCTAGCTGTGGTTCATGAAAAGAATAGACATGCAATGACATTGGTGGATCCATGTGTGGTTCATGAGAAGAACACACATGTAATCACACTGGTGGATCCTTGTTTGGTTTGTGAGAAAAACTGACATGAAATGAAACTGGTGGATACTTATGTGGTTTGTGAGAAGAACAGACTTGCAATGACACTGGCTGTGGTTCATGAGAAGAACACACATGCAATGAAACTGGTGGATCCTTGTGTGGTTTGTGAGAAGAACATACATGCAATGACACTGGTGGATCCATGTGTGGTTTGTGAAAAGAACAGACATGCAATCACATTAGGTGGATCCATGTGTGGTTTGTGAAAAGAACAGACATTCAATCACACTAGGTGGATCCATGTGTAGTTTGTTTAGAAGAACACACATGCAATGACTCTAGTTGTGGTTCATGAAAAGAACAGACATGTAATGACACTGGTGGATCCATGTGTGGTTTGTGAAAAGAACAGACATGCAATCACACTAGGTGGATCCATGTGTGGTTTATTTAGAGGAACAGACATGCAATGTGATACATTGCAAATGTATCTATAATTTTTGATGTTCCATGCTTGGTTTTATCTACTTTATTATGTTTTATCCACACGTTGGAGTACTTTTCATATGATTTCTTGGACTAACCTATTAACAAGATGCCACAGTGCCAGTTGCCTGTTTTCTGTTGTTTTTGGTTCTAGGAAAGTCGGAAAATGAATATTCTCGGAATTGGACCAGACAAAAGCCAAAGTTGTTATTTTCCCGGAAGACTCACGGAGCCAGAAGGAGAGTCGGAGAGGGGCCACAGGGTGGCCACACCCCCCTTGGCGCGGGAAACCCTAGGCCGCGCCAGGGCATGGTGTGGGCCCCCTGGCCGGCCACCGACCTTTCCCCTTCGCCTATATATTCCTCCGGATGCATAAACCCTAAAGGGTCAAGCCTCCAGCCACGAAAAGTTCCGCGGCGCTGCTGCCACCGAAGGGGAGATTCAGGGGACAGAAAGTCTCTGTTCTGGCATCCTGCCGGGACGGGGAAGTGCCCCCGGAGCCATCTCCATCATCTCCACCACCATCTCCATCACCATTGCTGATTCCCATGATGAGGAGGGAGTAGTTCTCTCTCGAGGCTAAGGGTTCTACCGGTAGCTATGTGTTCATCTCTCTTTATATGCATGATCTTATTGAGATCATGAGCTTGTAATCTATAGATCTACCTTGCTACTCAAGTGCTTTAATAGATCTTTGCTCTCCCCATGTGTGTGAAGTTGACAGTGTGCACACCATGGTGGCACTTAGGCTAGAGATTACAAATACTTGTTATGAGTTATATTTGGAGTTGGATGTCTTTATGAAATGGTGGTGTTTGTTGGAACCATCTAGTGCTCAAGGTGGCAGTGTGGGGTTATCTAGATGGGGAAAGTGAACTTTGAGGTGTGCTGTTATAGCCCTACCATGGATTAAAGTGTCCAACCGGAGAGTAGTTAAGAGTAGTATCACAAAGAGAAGATATTTATATGAGAGTGTTCACTAGTGAAAGTATGATCCCTAGGCCTTGTTTCTAAGCACTGAAACATCGTTTGCTATTAGATCTGTTACATGTTTGCTTGCTTCCTTCTTTATTTCAGTTTGCCTTTAGTCTTTTCCCACGTCAACCACACGCCAGCAAGCTATTTTCTAGCATCATTATCTTACATACATACCACTTGTATTTCACTATCTCTTCACTGAACTAGTGCACCTATACACCTGACAAGTGTGTTGGGTGTGTTGGGGACACAAGAGACTTCTTGTATCTTGATTGCAGGGTTGCTTGAGAGGGGATACCTTTGACCACTTCCTCCCTGAGTTCGATAAACCTTGGGTGATCCACTTAAGGGAAAACTTGCTGCTGTTCTACAAACATCTGCACTTGGAGGCCCAACAACTGTCTACAAGAATAGAAGTGTGTAGACATCACAATGACACTGGGTGTGGTTCATGAAAAGAACAGACATGCAATGACACTGGTGGATCCATATGTGGTTTGTGGAAAGCACAGACATGCAACGACTCTAGCTGTGGTTCATGAAAAGAACAGACATGCAATGACACTAGGTGGATCCATATGTGGTTCATGAGAAGAACACACATCCAATGACACTGGTGGATCCTTATGTGGTTTATGAGAAGAACATACATGCAATGACACTGGCTGTGGTTCATGAGAAGAACACACATGTAATGACACTGGTAGATCCATGTGTGGTTTGTGAAAAGAACAGACATGCAATCGCACTAGGTGGATCCATGTGTGGTTTGTTTAGAGGAATAGGCATGCAATGACACTGGGTGTGGTTCATAAAAAGAACAAACATGCAATGACACTGGTGGATCCATATGTGGTTTGTGAAAGGAACAGACATGCAATGACTCTAGCTGTGGTTCATCCTCCCACACACCGCCCTCTTCACCATCTTCACCGCCATCTCCATCACCTAATCCTCCTAGTATGCGGTGGTTCATCCTCCCACACACCTCTGTACCGTCCTATGTAAACATGGTGTTTGATGCTATAAGTTATAATCCTATGATCTATGTCATGTTTGCGTAGTTTCTTTGTTCTTAGATTGAATGGTTGAACGTCTTTGGTTTATTAGATTTGTATGTTGATATGGTACAGTCCTTTGGTGTCCATTATATTTGTGCGTGCATGGATTAAACAGCATAGGGTTTGTAGTATGTGTAAGAGGAAGGGGAAGTTCTGCCGGAGTGACAGAAACCTAAGGATCCGAACCGGAATGTTGCACATATAGGAGTAAGAGGACCATTAAACTTAAGGCTATGGTTGGGAAAACCTTAATGTATTGATTAGTACTTACGGATGTTTTCTAACAATCCAATCATATAGTACATGTAATTCCAAGTAGTGAAGCGCATGTATATTTAGCCTCTCCCACATAGAAAACGGCATCGAAGACAATGAACCCGATCTATTCGCTATTTAAACTTGGACAAAGCCACCACAATTACCACCACTATTCCACACTCATGGTTCTATTAGTTTAGTGTATTTTATTTCTGTAGCAACTAGCTTTACTTTCTTGTTATTTATTATCATGCAAAGCTATTTCTATTACTCGTATTGTTGCTGTAGTTTTATTTCCTAGATAATGCAAACGTTTAGTATGCGTAGAGTTGTATCAGTGGTTGATAGAACTTGAGAGAATATTTATCCTACCTTTAGCTCCTTGTAGGGTTCGACACTCTTACTTATCGAAAAGGCTACACATGATCCCCTATACTTGTGGGTTATCAAGACCTTTTCTAGCGCCGTTGCCGGGGAGCAATAGCGTGTGGGTGAATATTCTTGTGTTTTACTTGTTTGCTTTATCTCTAAGTAGGTTTTACTTTCAGTTTTAAGTTGTTCTCTATCTTAGTATGGATAGGGAATGCTAATTACAAAAAAAAAGTTGTACTTGTTACCCAAAAACGTTTAAAAAAAGGAAAGTGATTGGAAAGATGAGTAATGGTTAAGTGGGGGTCGACCTTGAACACTTGTGTTCATGCCTATGAAACCAAAACAAATCTTTTCATGGAAGATTTTCAGTTAAAAACTTGTAGGAATGCATGAAGCCTTAAAAAAAGAAAGATATTTCTCGTATTGATCTTAATGCTTATTCATTCGGAAATACTTGAATCTTGATCCTATGCCTAACTTAAAGGCATTAAAGAAAAGTACTTATTGGGAGATAACCCAAAAGTTTTAGTTGAGTCTTGGAAGTTATTGCTTTAGTAATAACCTCTCCTTATCCTTTTTATTTGCTTTTTGTGCCAAAGAGTAACCTCTAATGAGAGAGAAGTAATGCTTGCGAAAGTTGATGTCCCGAAACAGATTTTTGTGCTTCGCTGTAAAAATTTGTGTAAAATCTCTGTACGTCGGTTTGAGCTGTAATTGTTTATGCTTCTGCCCTAGGTTGTTATCCAACTTTCCTTAGTTCAACACTTTTTGATTTGAGCAATAGAAGGTCTTCGAAAAAATTGGTTTCTATCTGCTGGTCTGTTTTGATAGATTTCTACCATTATTTGCATTTGCTTCTTGTTGATTCCTTTTTGGGTTCTCTTTGGGGAATTGAGCTTTTTAAGGGAAGTGCTACAGTAGCTTGTGTTCTAATGGAAGTTTTATTGGTGTTGAAACTGAACCCAAAGACTTATGTCACTAATGTTGCTAATGAAGATTATGTGAAGTTTTGTATGAAGGAAAAAATTTAGGGGTTAAGGAAAGAATGATGTAATGAGATGAAGAATGGACTAAAGCTCAAGCTTGGGGATGCCACCCCGTGTCACCCCAAGAAATATCCAAGAAGTACAAGCGTCAAAGCTTGGGGATGCCCAAGTCATCCCCTTCTTCATCAATAAAAATCTCAGGTTCTTCCAAACACCTCATTTTTATTGTTTCATGCATAGTTGTGTTGTTCTTGGAGCGTCTTCATTTTTGTTTTTGGTTTTCGTTTTCTTGGTTTGCTTAGTTTGCTTGAATAAATTGGTTGGACCCCCTCTTTCATACATTAGTTTTCAAATAAGTGTGGTTTGGATTGGAAAAGAGTAGGAAAAGTTCATGCTTAAGTGGTAAAAGGAGCTCGTTTTTTTACGGTGGCCTATGGTTTGTCATGTCATGCTTGATATTGTTTTGGATTTATGCTTAGTGATTTTTACTATAGCATGACATGTTATAAACAATTGAGATTGCTTAATGTGCCTTGAAAGAATCATGCGTTGTTTTAGCATATTAAAGCATAGTATTATGGTATTCTCCTTTGATGCTTTATTTGGGTTGACTTGGCGCATGCTCACACCATGTTATGACTATCCCAAGTCACCATAGCCTTTATGATCCTTTAGTTTTCAACTTTTAATATCACTTTATGCTTTAATTAATGATGTTTTGTCGCTTTGCATGATTATGGCCATTATTGCTCTTTTAGTTGGTCGCTCCCAGTCTTTTGCTAGCCTCCATAACCAAGTATGAGTTCCACTCATGCATCCAACTCCAAATAAAACCAAGTTATCCCAAAGAGTCCACCATACCTACCTATTAGCATTTGCTATTCCAAGTATATTCATGATTTTATCTACCTTCCGAATTAAACTTGTTATGAGAAAACTAGTGATTAAAGCTCTCACGAACTTGATGGCACACTTTACTTTTCTTGCCCCTAATAAACTTGAACCATTGTTTCATCTATGTTGTATATTCTTGCACTTATATGTTGGGGATTAGCAAAGCCATGTTGTCATGGGGAACGCTTTCAACATTGCACTTGTACATTGTACCTAGTTGATATCATGCTCTTTTGTCTATGGATGTCGTCGGTGTGAAATGAAAGGGGAGCTTGTAAGTCCATGGAGTTATGTATGTGTGTTAGAGAAACGCCTGGGCCGCCGGTCTAATCCATGCCTAATCATTGTGGGAACCTGTAGCGTAACCATAATGAGCAATCTGTGAAGCATTCTTCTTATAAAAAAGAGTCAGATATTAAGAAAAACAGAAAGAAAAAAGAGATATGAGAAAAGAGGAAAGAAAAAAAGCACCATTTTCCCATGGTAAATAAGAAGATTGCTGAGATGCTTGTTGTCTGCTTGCCTTGTCATTTTGATATGGGGATTCTTCCGTATCATTGGGCAAGGGGTACCCCGTTGGCGGTTCTCTATGATACACATGTACTTACTATGACAAGAACTTATCGGTAACTAAACTTGAGTAGCATGAGGAGCGGCCCTCGTATTCAAGGGACATGAGATTTCCAACTTATACTTTGTCAAGCATATACTCCATAGTTTGTTCACTTTAACCTTAATCATTTCAAGATTCTTATGATAGGGGCAATGAGAACTGAAAGCTAATAAGTACCATAATTTTTGGAAGCTCTTTATGAGATTTGAATCCCTGCTTCCTTCTATGAAGACATTTCTTCTACTTTTATATTGAGTCTCCACCTTCTATCTTTATGCACCAATTAAGAGAGCATAGTTGTCATTCTTAGTTCTATGTTCATTGTCCCAAGACTTGTTGATTGATGCATAATTTTGATATTGCTTGTTCCTAAACTATTTGTATCTAGTCACCCTTATGAACTTTGAAGGTGTCCTATGCATTTATGTTTTGCTACTTTATGAGGGACAGGCTAAATACCATTCTCATTATGCTTTCTTTATGTGAAACAAACAAAAGTCTTGCAAAGCATTGTTATTCATGAATCTTTTGTTTGTGCATTTTCATGTTACAACATAGTTGCTATGTCTTATTGTTAGAACTCTATCTTTCATGATTCATGTTTAGAGTACCTTAATCCCAACTATCAATACTTTTACAATAATGATGATCAAGATTATGTTGTCTGCATGTCACCTCAAAAATTATATTTTTTTCATCGTTTACCTACTCGAGGATGAGCAGGAACTAAGCTTGGGGATGTTGATACGTCCATAACGTATCTATAAATTTTGATGGTTTTATACTAATAATATGCTTTTGACACTCCTTTTTGTATAAAGTTTATGATTTATTTGGACTAACCTACTAATAGTTGCAAAAGTGCACAATGTTCTTGTTTTACACTTTGATGTGTAGGAATTACCAAGAATACAAGTGGAAACCTTGTTGGAGTCAAATTGGGATTTTTCCATAAATCTGTCTCAGAACTCTTTTTGAAGATGGTCACGTTTTCGGTCGAATACAGCGTCAAACGGAAAACTCTTCAACTCCAAAGTTGTTGGAAATTTCGCGACAAACGTTATGGATAGAAAATTTAGCTGATTTCGAGTCCGGACGGGCCTTTTAGGCCCGATTTAATGCAGCCCAAGATGGGGTGACGGGAATCCGAGAAGCTATATAAAGGGAGGAAACCTAATTCGCCCAGGGCATCTCCACCCACGAATTTGCAGCCACCAAAGCCACGTTTTTTCCTCCCCCATGGATCCCATCTCCATGGGGGAGGGCTCCCAAGAAGCCATGAAGGAAGGGGGATAAGGGGCGATGCTCCCCCATGATACCGGCGACGGGGAAGGAGTCCCCCGCGCCGCCGCCCTCTTCACCATCTTCACCGCCATCTCCATCACCTAATCCTCCTAGTATACAGTGGTTCATCCTCCCACACACCTCTGTACCGTCCTATGTAAACATGGTGTTTGATGTTATAAGTTATAATCCTATGATCTATGTCATGTTTGCGTAGTTTCTTTGTTCTTAGATTGAATGGTTGAACGTCTTTGGTTTATTAGAGTTGTATGTTGATATGTTACAGTCCTTTGGTGTCCATTATATTTGCGCGTGCATGGATTAAACATCATAGGGTTTGTAGTATGTGTAAGAGGAAGGGGGGAAGTTCTGCCGGAGTGACAGAAACCTGAGGACGCGAACCGAAACATTGCACGTATGGGAGTAAGAGGACCATTAAACTTAAGGCTATGGTTGGGGAAACCTTAATACATTGATTAGTACTTACGGATGTTTGCTAACAATCCAATCATATAGTACATGTAATTCCAAGTAGTGAAGCGCATGTATATTTAGCCTCTCCCACATAGAAAACTGCATCGAAGACAATTCACCCGATTTATTCGCTATTTAAACTTGGACAAAGCCACCACAATTACCACCACTATTCCACACTCATGGTTCTATTAGTTTAGTGTATTTTATTGCTGCAGCAACTAGCTTTACTTTCTTGTTATTTATTATCATGCAAAGCTATCTCTATTACTCGTATTGCTGCTCTACTTTTATTTCCTAGATAATGCAAACGTTTAGTGTGTGTAGAGTTGTATCAGTGGTTGATAGAACTTGAGAGAATATTTATCCTACCTTTAGCTCCTTGTTGGGTTTGACACTCTTACTTATCGAAAAGGCTACACATGATCCCCTATACTTGTGGGTTATCAAATGACACTGGATGTGGTTCATGAGAAGAACACACATGCAATGACACTGGTGGATCCTTGTGTGGTTTGTGAGAAGAACACACATGCAATGACACTGGTGGATCCATGTGTGGTTTGTGAGAAGAATTGACATGCAATGACTCTAGTTGTGGTTCATGAAAATAACACACATGCAATGACACTGGTGGATCCATGTGTGGTTTATGAGAAGAACACACATGCAATGACACTAGGTGTGGTTCATGAGAAGAACACACATCCAATGACACTGGTGGATCCTTATGTGGTTTGTGAGAAGAACAGACATCCAATGACACTGGTGGATACTTATGTGGTTTGTGAGAAGAACAGACATGCAATGACACTAGCTGTGGTTCATGAGAAGAACACACATGCAATGACACTGGTGAATCCTTATGTGGTTTGTGAGAAGAACATACATGCAATGACACTGGCTGTGGTTCATGAGAAGAACACACATGCAATGACACTGGTGGATCCATATGTGGTTTGTGAAAAGAACAGACATGCAATCACACTAGGTGGATCCATGTGTAGTTTGTTTAGAGGAACAGACATGCAATGACACTGGGTGTGGTTCATGAAAAGAACAGACATGCAATGACACTAGTGGATCCGTATGTGGTTTGTGGAAGGAACAGACATGCAATGACACTGGTGGATCCATATGTGGTTTGTGGAAAGCACAGACATGCAATGACTCTAGCTATGGTTCATGAAAAGAACAAACATGCAATGACACTGGGTGGATCCATGTGTGGTTCATGAGAAGAACACACATCCAATGACACTGGTGGATCCTTATGTGGTGTGAGATCCAGGCACATGGCTTAATAGGATTGATAGGATACCCATATCAACAAGTTGCAACTTCTTTTCCGGAAGCTCATTCGAAAAGAACTCTAAGGTTAAGCGTGCTTAGCCTAGAGCAATTCTAGGATGGGTGACCGACCGGGAAGTGGGTAACCGGGTGCGCACGAGTGAGGACAAAGTGCGCAGAAAAGACTAGTGTTGGTCTATGGGGCCAGTCTAGATATCCTATTAAGCTGCCAGGAGTGACACCCTCGGGCCCAGGAGTGGACGGGGTGTTACAAGTGGTATCAAAGCCGACCCTTGCGATTATACGGGTGTGTGCGGGTCAGTGGCGGGACATGTGGAGCATGGCGCGTGTCTTGAGTAGACACTTGCATGGCACATGTGCTTGACCTTTGACGCAGCCGCTGCAGCGTGGAAGAGGGCGTTCGGGTGTGCTTGATCGATGAGGGCATCAATCTTCTAAAGGGTGGGTGTATGTGAGATCCAGGCACATGGCTTAATAGGATTGATAGGATACCCATATCAACAAGTTGCAACTTATTTTCCGAAAGCTCATTCGAAAAGAACTCTAAGGATAAGCGTGCTTGGCCTAAAGCAATTCTAGGATGGGTGACCGACCGGGAAGTGGGTAACCGGGTGCGCACGAGTGAGGACAAAGTGTGCAGAAAAGACTAGTGTTGGTATATGGGGCCAGTATAGATATCCTAAGCTACCAGGAGTGACACCCCCCGGGCCCAGGAGTGGACGGGGTGTTACATATGGTTTGTGAGAAGAACATACATGCAATGACACTGGCTGTGGTTCATGAGAAGAACACACATGCAATGACACTGGTGGATCCATGTGTGGTTTGTGAAAAGAATAGACATGCAATCACACTAGGTGGATCCATGTGTGGTTTGTTTAGAGGAACAGACATGCAATGGCACTGGGTGCGGTTCATGAAAAGAACAGACATGCAATGACACTAGTGGATCCATATGTGGTTTGTGGAAGGAACAGACATGCAATCACACTAGGTGGATCCTTGTGTGGTTTGTGAGAAGAACTGACATGCAATGACTCTAGTTGTGATTCATGAAAAGAACAGACATGCAATGACACTGGTGGATCCATGTGTGGTTCATGAGAAGAACACACATGCAATGACACTGGGTGTGGTTCATGAGAAGAACACACATCCAATGACACTGGTGGGTCCTTATGTGGTTTGTGACAAGAACAGACATCCAATGACACTAGTGGATACTTATGTGGTTCATGAAAAGAACAGACATGCAATGACACTGGTGGATCCATGTGTGGTTCATGAAAAGAACACACATGCAATGACACTGGTGGATCCTTGTGTGGTTTGTGAGAAGAACAGACATGCAATGACACTGGTGGATACTTATGTGGTTTGTGAGAAGAACAAACATGCAATGACACTGGTTGTGGTTCAGGAGAAGAACACACATGCAATGACACTGGTGGATCCTTGTGTGGTTTGTGAGAAGAACACACATGCAATGACACTGGTGGATCCATGTGTTGTTTGTGAGAAGAACTGACATGCAATGACTCTTGTTGTAGTTCATAAAAAGAACACACATGCAATGACACTAGTGGATCCATGTGTGGTTCATGAGAAGAACACACATGCAATGACACTGGGTGTGGTTCCTGAGAAGAACACACATCCAATGACACTGGTGGATCCTTATGTGGTTTGTGATAATAAAAGACATCCAATGACACTGGTGGATACTTATGTGGTTTTTGAGAAGAACAAACATGTAATGACACTGGCTATGGTTCATGAGAAGAACACACATGCAATTACACTGGTGCATCCTTATGTGGTCTGTGAGAAGAAAAGACATCCAATGACACTGGTGGATACTTATGTGGTTTGTGAGAAGAACATACATGCAATGACACTGGTTGTGGTTTGTGGAAAGAACACACATGCAATGACAGTGGTGGATCCATGTGTGGTTTGTGAAAAGAACAGACGTGCAATCACACTAGGTGGATCCATGTGTGGTTTGTGGAAAGAACAGACATGCAATGACTCTAGTTGTGGTTCATGAAAATAACAGACATGCAATGACACTAGTGGATCCATGTGTGGTTCATGAAAAGAACACACATGCAATGACACTAGTGGATCCATGTGTGGTTTGTGAAAAGAACAGACATGCATACACACTAGGTGGATCCATGTGTAGTTTATGAAAAGAACAGACATGCAATCACACTAGGTGGATCCATGTGTGGTTTGTTTAGAAGAACACACATGCAATGACTCTAGTTGTGGTTCATGAAAAGAACACAGATGCAATGACACTGGTGGATCCATGTGTGGTTTGTAAAAAGAACAGACATGCAATCACACTAGGTGGATCCGTGTGTGGTTTGTTTAGAGGAACAGACATGCAATGACACTAGGTGTGGTTCATGAAAAGAACAGACATGCAATGACACTGGTGGATCCATATGTGGTTTGTGGAAAGCATAGACATGCAATGACTCTAGCTGTGGTTCATGAAAATAACAGACATGCAATGACACTGGGTGGATCCATGTGTGATTCATGAGAAGAACACACATCCAATGACACTGGTGGATCCTTATGTGGTTTGTGACAAGAACAGACATGCAATGACACTAGCTGTGGTTCATGAGAAGAACACACATGCAATGACATTGGTGGATCCATGTGTGGTTTGTGAAAAGAACAGACTTGCAATCACACTAGGTGGATCCATGTGTGGTTTGTTTAGAGGAACAGACATGCAATGACACTGGGTGTGGTTTGTGAAAAGAACAGACATGCAATCACACTAGGTGGATCCATGTGTGGTTTGTGAAAAGAACACACATGCAATCACACTAGGTTGATCCATGTGTGGTTTGTGAAAAGAACGGACATGCAATCACACTAGGTGGATCCATGTGTGGTTTGTTTAGAAGAACACACATGCAATGACTCTAGTTGTGGTTCATGAAAAGAACACACGTGCAATGCCACTGGTGGATCCATGTGTGGTTTGTAAAAAGAACAGAGATGCAATCACACTAGGTGGATCCATGTGTGGTTTGTTTAGAGGAACAGACATGCAATGACACTAGGTGTGGTTCATGAAAAGAACAGACATGCAATGACACTGGTGGATCCATATGTGGTTTGTGGAAAGCATAGACATGCAATGACTCTAGTTGTGGTTCATGAAAATAACATACATGCAATGACACTGGGTGGATCCATGTGTGATTCATGAGAAGAACACACATCCAATGACACTGGTGGATCCTTATGTGGTTTGTGACAAGAACAGACATGCAATGACACTGGCTGTGGTTCATGAGAAGAACACACATGCAATGACATTGGTGGATCCATGTGTGGTTTGTGAAAAGAACAGACTTGCAATCACACTAGGTGGATCCATGTGTGGTTTGTTTAGAGGAACAGACAAGCAATGACACTGGGTGTGGTTCATGAAAAGAACATACATGCAATCACACTAGGTGGATCCATGTGTGGTTTGTGGAAAGAACAGACATGCAATGACTCTAGCTGTGGTTTATGAAAAGAACACACATGCAATGACACTGGTGGATCAATGTGTGGTTAATGATAAGAACACACATGCAATGACACTGGTGGATCCATGTGTGGTTTGTGAAAAGAACAGACATGCAATCACACTAGGTGGATCCATGTGTGGTTTGTGAAAAGAACAGACATGCAATCACACTATATGGATCCATGTGTGGTTTGTTTAGAAGAACACACATGGAATGACTCTAGTTGTGGTTCATGAAAAGAACACACATGCAATGACACTGGTGGATCCATGTGTGGTTTGTGAAAAGAACAGACATGCAATCACACTAGGTGGATCCATGTGTGGTTTGTTTAGAGGAACAGACATGCAATGACACTGGGTGTGGTTCATGAAAAGAACAGACATGCAATGACACTGGTGGATTCATATGTGGTTTGTGGAAAGCACAAACATGGAATGACTCTAGCTGTGGTTCATGAAAAGAACAGACATGCAATGGCACTAGGTGGATCCATGTGTGGTTCATGAGAAGAACACACATCCAATGACACTGGTGGATCCTTATGTGGTTTGTGAGAAGAACATACATGCAATTGAACGTGGCTGTGGTTCATGAGAAGAACACACATGCAATGACACTGGTGGATCCATGTGTGGTTTGTGAAAAGAACAGACATGCAATCACACTAGGTGGATCCATGTGTGGTTTGTTTAGAGGAACAGACATGCAATGACACTGGGTGTGGTTCATGAAAAGAACAGACATGCAATGACACTGGTGGATCCATATGTGGTTTGTGGAAGGAACATACATGCAATGACTCTAGCTGTGGTTCATGAAAAGAACATACGTGCAATGACACTGGTGGATCCATGTGTGGTTCATGAGAAGAACACACATGCAGTGACACTGGTGGATCCTTGTGTGGTTTGTGAGAAGATCTGACATGCAATGACTCTAGTTGTGGTTCATGAAAAGAACACACATGCAATGACACTGGTGGATCCATTTGTGGTTCATGAGAAGAACACAACACTAGGTGTGGTTCATGAGAAGAACACACATCCAATGACACTTGTGGATCCTTATGTGGTTTGTTTAGAAGAACACACATGCAATGACTCTAGCTGTGGTTCATGAAAAGAACACACATGCAATGACACTGGTGGATCCATGTGTGGTTCATGAGAAGAACACACATGCAATGACACTTGGTGTGGTTCATGAGAAGAACACACATGTAATGACACTGGGTGTGGTTCATGAGAAGAACACACATCCAATGACACTGGTGGATCCTTATGTGGTTTGTTTAGAAGAACACACATGCAATGACTCTAGCTGTGGTTCATGAAAAGAACACACATTCAATGACACGGGTGGATCCATGTGTGGTTTGTGAAAAGAACAGACATCCAATCACACTAGGTGGATCCATGTGTGGTTTGTTTAGAGGAACACACATGCAGTGACACTGGGTGTGGTTCATGAAAAGAATAGACATCCAATGACACTGGTGTATCCATATGTGGTTTGTGGAAAGCACAGACATGCAATCACACTAGGTGTGGTTCATGAAAAGAACACACATGCAATGACACTGGTGCATCCTTATGTGGTTTGTGAGAAGAACTGACATGCAATGCCATTAGTTGATCCATGTATTTCATTGTACACGACACTCACTTTCCATTTTTATACTACTCAGTTTTGCCCTTGGTTTTTTGACACTACTCAGTTTTGTCCCCTCTCTCTATCTTTCGTAGAAGACCAAACCTGTGCTCACTCTGTCAGCTACTCCCTGATTGGTTGTCACAGTTGTCACGCGGATCGTGCGCACCAACCGTTGATTCTATCCGATCCAACGATGATCGTTGCACACGTTGTGCCCTTCACGGTACATCGTGAGACATCACGGACGTCTCCCTCAGCGAGAATTCTACAAGAAGGAACACGAAGCCGTCCATCAAAAAAGTTGTCGAGGAGTTGATGACCCACAAGTATAGGGGGTGTATCGCAGTATTTTCGAGGGAAGTGAAACCCAATTTATTGATTTGACACAAGGGGTGCCAAAGAATATCTATAAGCCTTAACAACTGAGTTGTCAATTCAGCTGCACCTGGAAACAATCTTGCTCACAGCAGTTTATCACTAGCAACAGTTTTGTAGTAGGAATAGTAAAGTAACAGCAGCGGTAAAGTAAAGACAGTAGTAACAATAGCAAGAAATGTGAGGATTCGAAAAGTAGGCATAGGGATGGATGGACGGGCATTGCATGGACAAGACAATTCACATAGCAATCAGAACATAGGGCAACTGCAGATAAATAAGATAAAGCATCCAAGTACTAGATAATCCTAGGCATGTGTTCCATATATAGTCATATGTGCTCGCAATGAGAACTTGCACAACATCTTTTGTCCTCTAGCCCGTTTGCAGTGGGGCCTCAAGGGAACTACTAGCAATTAAGGTGCTCCTTTTAATAGAGCACCGGAGCAAAGCATTAACACTCCATGAACACATGTGATCCTCACATCAACGCCATTCCCTCCAGTTATCATGATTTCTATCACTTCGGGGCCATTGGTTCCGGACAACAACGTGTGTATACAACTTGCAGGTAAGACCAAAAACAATACTATCATAATGAATCAATAACATGTTCAGATCTGAAATCATGGCACTCGGGCCCTAGTGACAAGCATTAAGCACAACAAGTCGCAACAAAGTCATAAAGCACTAATAAAAGATACTAGGCACCATGCCCTAACAATCTGATGCCATTACATGAACGATCTCATCCAATCCCTACCATCCCCATAGCCTACAGCGGGGGATTACTCACTCATAGATGGGGGAAACATGGATGGTTGATGGAGAAGCGATGGTGATGACGATGGCGATGATCTCCTCCAATTCCCTGTTCCGGCAGGTGCGCAGAGTTTACTGGTGCTTAGTGGAATTTGGTGGTGGCGGCGGAGCGGAACTCCTTCTAGAAAAACATCGAACCCCCCTGAGTTTTTAGGTCAGAAGGCAACTTATAGGTGAAGAGGGAGACCGAGGGCAGCCTGGGGCGGCCAGACCATGCCCTGGCACGGCCAGGCCTAGCCCGCGCCTAGGGGGGTGACCAGGCCCTGGCCCTCCTCCGTCTCATATTCTGGCTCCATGAGTCTTCCGGAAAATAGGCACTTTGGCTTTTGTCCCGTCCAATTCCGAGAATATTCATTTTTTGACTTTCCTGGAACCAAAAACAGCAGAAATGTGGCACTATGGCTCTTGTTAATAGGTTAGTCCAAGAAATCATATGAAAAGTACTCCAAAGTGTGGACAAAACACAAGAAAGTGGATAAACCCAAGCATGGAACATCAAAAATTATAGATACATTTGCAATGTATCAACATCCCCAAGCTTAACTCTTGCTCGTCCTCGAGTAGGTAAGTGATAAAAAAAGAAAGAATAATTTTTGAGGTGACATGCACCATCATAAACTTGATCAAAATATTTGTAAAACATTTATAGCTGGGATCATAGTACTTCAATCATAACATGAAAGACAAAGTTCTAGCAGTAAGACAAAGAAACTATGATGCAACATGAAAAGGCACAAACAAAAGATTCATGAATAACAATGCTTTGCAAGACGTTTGTTTGATTCACATAAAGAAAACATAGCATAATAGTATTTAGCTTGTCCCTCATAGAGTAGCAAATATAAATGCATAGGACACCTTCAAAGTTCATAAGAGTGACTAGATACAAATAGTTTAAAACAAGCAATATCAAGTTATGCATCAATCAACTAGTCTTGGGACAATGCACCTAGAACTAAGAATGGCCACTATGCTCTCAAAGTAAGTGCATAAAGATAGAAGGTGGAGACTCAACATATAATGGTGGAAGAAAGGCCTTCATAAAAGGAAGTAGGGATTCAAGTCTCATAAAGAGCTTCCAAAAATTATGGTACTTATAGCTTTCAGCTCTCATTGCCCCTATCATAAGCATCTTGAAGTGATTAAGGTTAAAGTGAACAAACTATGGTGTACATGCTTGACGAAGTATAAGTTAGAAATCTCATGTCCCTTGAATATGAGGGTCGCTCCTCATGCTACTCAAGTTTAGTCACCGGTAAGTTCTTGTCATTGTAAGTACATGTGTATCATAGAGAACCGCCAACGGGGTACCCCTTGCCCGATGATACGTAAGAATCCCCATATCAACATGACAAGGCAAGCAGACAACGAGCATCTCAGCAATCTTCTTATTTACCATGGGAATATGGTGCTTTTTGCTCTCTTTCCTCTTTTCATAATCTCTTTTTTTCTCTTTCGCCTTTTCTCAATATAGGACTCTTTTTTATAAGAAGAATGCTTCATAGACAGCTCATTATGGTTACGCTACAGGTTTCCACCATGTCAGCATGGATTAGACCATGCCCAAGCGTTTCTCTAACACATATACATAACTCCATGGACTTACAAGCTCCCTTTCATTTCACAATCGACGACATCCATATACAAAAGAGCATGATATCAACTAGGTACAAGTACCAAGTGCAATGTTGAAAGCGTTCCCCATGAAAGCATGGTTCTGCTAATTCCCAACAAATAAGTGCAAGCATTAGACGACATAATGATTCAAGTTTATTAAGGGCAAGAAAAGTAAAGTGTGCCATCAAGTTCGTGAGAGCTTTAATCACTAGTTTTCTCATAACAAGTTTAATTTGGAAGGTAAACAAAAGCATGAATATACTTGGAATAGCATAAGCTAGTAGGTATGTATGGTGGACTCTTTGGAATAACTTGGTTTAGGGAGTTGGATGCATGAGTGGAACTCATACTTTGTTGTGGAGGCTAGCGAAAGACTGGGAGCGACAAACTAAGAGAGCAATAATGGCCATAATCATGTAGAGCGATAAAACATCATTGATCAAAGCATAAAGTGATACTACAAGTTGAAAACTAAAGGATCATCAAGGCTTATGGTGACTTGAGATAGTCATAACATGGTGTGAGCATGCGCCAAGTCAACCCAAATAAAGCATCAAAGGAGAATACCACTATACTATGCTTTAATATGCTAAAACAACGGATGATTCATCCAAGGCACATTAAGCAATATCAATTGTTTATAACAATTCATGCTACAACAAAGAATACTAAGCATAAAGCCAAAACAATATCAAGCATGACATGACAAAGCATAGGCCACAGTCAAAAACAAACTCTCTTTACCACTTAAGCATGAACTTTCCTACTCTTTTCCAAACCAAACCAAACTATTTGAACACCAATGTATGAAAGAGGGGGTCCAACCAATTTATTCAGAAAAATAAGCAAACAAAAGCAAACTAAAAACCAAAACAAAAACAAAAAAGAAGACGCTCCAAGAACAACACAACCGTGCATAAAACAATAAAAATGAAGCCTTTGGAAGAAACCTAGGATTTTTATTGATGAAGAGGGGGATGCCTTGGGCATCCCCAAGCTTTGACGCTTGTACTTCTTGAATATTTGTTGGGGTAACACGTGTGGCATCCCTAAGCTTGAGCTTTAGTCCATCCTTCATCTCATTACTCATTCCTTCCATACACCTGAAATTTTTCCTTCATACAAAACTTCACACAATCTTTATTAGCAACATTAGTGCACTCAAGATAATAGGTCTTAAGGTTCAGTTCTAACACAAAATAAACTTCCATTAGAACACTAGCTACTGAAGCACTTCCCTCAAAAAGCTCAATTCCCCAAAAGAACTAAAAAAGGAACCAACAAGAAGCAAATGCAGAAAATGGTAGAAATCTGTCAAAACAGACCAGCAGGTAAAGACGAATTGTTTCGAAGACCTTCTATTGCTCAAATCAAAAAGTGTTGAACTAACGAAAGTTAGATAACAACCTGGGGCAGAAGCACAAAAATTCACGCCTCAAAAAGACGTTTAGAGATTTTACACGAATTTTACGGTGAAGCACAGAAATCTGTTTCGGGATAGCAACGTTCCCAACCATTACTTCTCTCTCATTAGAGGTTACTCTTGGCACAAAAATCAAATAAAAAGGATAAGGAGCGGTTATTACTGAAGTAATAACTTTTGGGTTATCTCCGAATAAGTACTTTTCTTTAACGCCTTTAAGTTAGGCGTAAGCAAAAACTAAAATGGATAGAATAGAAGTAAGCGGAGATAACCATGGTGAAAACATTGTTTTGTTCAATGAAATCCTTTTGTTAACAAGGTTGATCAGGTCTTGTTACCAAAACAATTCCATATGAGACAAAACTTTGTATCCCACTAATGATTATGTTACCTCAACCTTGATAGCAATGGTCCCAATCATAATAGTTTCAAATTTTTCTCTTGGTATGGGACAATATATTTCTCCAACTTGAATGCCCTAAACATGTTCAATTGAATTCAAAACCATAAGTCCTATCAATCTTCTTGGGAAAATAGACAGTATGTTCCTTGTCATTAACATTGAAGGTGACCTTCCCTTGATTACAATTAATAACAGCTCCTGCAGTATTTAAAAAAAGGTCTCCCAAGAATAATAGACATATTATCATCTTCAGGCATGATAGTGTGAGAGGATGCTCATGTAAGAAATAAGAGTTGAAGTAAAAGAGAGCATCAAGAAGCTAATTCAAAACACATTTAAGTCTAACCCACTTCCTATGCATAGGAATCGTGTATGCAAATAAATTCACAAAGAACAAAGTGACAGGCATAGGAAGATAAAACAAGAGTAACTTCAAAACTTTCAGCACATAGAGAGGTGTTTCAATACCATGAAAACTTCTATAACCATATTTTCCTCTCTCATAATAATTTTCAGTAGCCTCATGAATAAACTCAACAATATAACTATCACATAAAGCATGCTTTTCATGATCTACAAGCACTAGAGCTTTATTATAAACATCTTCAAAAGAATCCTCAGGAACATAACATTCATCCTTCTTTAGTAAGCATGGGGGACAATCAAATAATGTAAGGGATAAAGAGTTACTCTCATTAGAAGGTAGGCATGGGTAGCTAATCCATTCTTCCTCCTTTTGTTCATCACCCTCCTCCTCTTTTTCATCTAATGAGATATCAGCTTCATCAATTTCTTCTTCCATAGGATCCTGCAAGGCATTAGTCTCTTCCATTTGTGGAAAGCATCTATTAATATATTCAAGAATATAGCCATTTTCTTCCTTGTAATTATCAAAGCAAAATTTAAGTATACCATCAACCTCATGTTTATAAGGTGAATCATCAATATTTTCAAGCAAACTAGCAAGTTCAAATGCACCCTTCCAAGCAATAAATTCCTCAATTTGTTCCACATCATAAAATTCATAATTCCCTTTAACATAAGAAGATAGGGTAACATTATCATTATACTCACATTGAAAAGGGAGGTGTTTGTACCTCCTACAGCAACAAGATTTATCAAAGCAATAAGTAACATTATAAGTAGAGCACATGTTTCCCTTTTTGTTTCCCATAAGTGTTTCCCTTTTTGTGACAAGCGGTGTTCCTTATAATAATATTTTTGATCTTCCGTGAACCCACCTTGCCAATAAGATTCAGTTTCAAAGAAACCAACCATTGACCACAAGCATGATAAAGCAAGACAATAACAAACCAACGAAAGTATTTTTGATAAAGAAATAAGCAAACAAGGCAGAAATAAACTAAGCTTGAACAATAGTGATTCCAGGTGGACTTGATAAATAAAGCTATGCTCCCCGGCAACAGCGCCAGAAAATAGTCTTGATGACCCACAAGTATAGGGGGTGTATCGCAGTATTTTCGAGGGAAGTGAAACCCAATTTATTGATTCGACACAAGGGGAGCCAAAGAATATCTATAAGCCTTAACAACTGAGTTGTCAATTCAGCTGCACCTGGAAACAATCTTGCTCACAGCAGTTTATCAGTAGCAACAGTTTTGTAGTAGGAATAGTAAAGTAAAGTAAAGACAAGAGAATAATAGCAAAGAATAGTATGATTCGAAAAGTGTAGGCATAGGGATGGATGGACGGGCGTTGCATGGACAAGACAATTCACATAGCAATCAGAACATAGGGCAATTGCAGATAAATAAGATAAAGCATCCAAGTACTAGATAATCCTAGGCATGTGTTCCATATATTGTCATACGTGCTCGCAATGAGAACTTGCACAACATCTTTTGTCTTGCCAGCCCGTTTGCAGTGGGGCCTCAAGGGAACTACTGGCAATTAAGGTGCTCCTTTTAATAGAGCACTCGAGCAAAGCATTAACACTCCATGAACACATGTGATCCTCACATCAAAGCCATTCCCTCCGGTTATCCCGATTTCTGTCACTTCGAGGCCATTGGTTTCAGACAACAACGTGTGTATACAACTTGCAGGTAAGACCAAAAACAATACTATCATAATGAATCAATAACATGTTCAGATCTAAAATCATGGCACTCGGGCCCTAGTGAGAAGCATTAAGCACAACAAGTCGCAACAAAGTCATAAAGCACTAATAAAAGATATTAGGCACCATGCCCTAACAATATGATGTCATTACATGAACGATCTCATCCAATCCCTACCATCCCCATAGCCTATAGCGGGGGATTACTCACTCATAGATGGGGGAAACATGGATGGTTGATGGAGAAGCGATGGTGATGATGGTGGTGATGATCTCCTCCAATTCCCCGTCCCGGCAGGGTGCCAGAACGGAGTTTCTGGTGCTGTTTCATGGAATCTGGTGGTGGCGGCGGAGCGAAACTCCTTCTGGAAAAATTTCAAACCCCCCCTGAGTTTTTAGGTCAGAAGGCAACTTATAGGCAAAGAGGGAGACCGAGGCAAATTGCCTGGCGCTGCTGTGCCCAGCCACTGGGGGTGTGGCTAGCCTCGCCCTCCGCCTCAGATTCGCTCCGTGAGTCTTCCGGAAAAATAGGCACTTTGGCTTTTGTCCCGTCCAATTCCGATAATATTCATTTTCTAACTTTTCTGGAACCAAAAACAGCAGAAAACAGGCAGCTGGCACTGTGGCTCTTGTTAATAGGTTAGTCCAAGAAATCATATGAAAAGTACTCCAAAGTGTGGACAAAACACAAGAAAATGGATAAAACCAAGCATGGAACATCAAAAATTATAGATACATTTGCAATGTATCAGCGGTCATGTCATGTTTAATCAAGTCTGAAAAGCCTACTACTGCTACTACTACGCCACAACACATGCGTCATCGAGTGCACGGTCGTCGATGGACAGCTGCAATTTATTGCCACTTGATTTTAATAAGACATATCCCATTTTTTACGCAGCGGCTCTCAATCTCACTTCCAACTGGGCCCCATCGTAAGAAGCTTGCACGCGCTAGCCAGAGGCCGAAGAGCTGAGATCGTCGAGACCTAACATCTCCGCATTCATCGAGTCCCTCACAGCCATCAACACATCCCTCTACCCGATCTAGCACAACCCCAAAAATCTCGCCGTACAGCCACCTACCTTCCCCTCTACATTTCCACTTTTAACTATCGCCAATTTTTGGGCCGTGTCAAACTTCATACATAGAAATTGTGTATACGCCCTTTGCATGTGGCTCAATACAGAACTGCCATGCATGACCCGGGAAAAAAACATGACGCATGCAGCGTGTCGCGTGCACGGCAAGAGATCAGACGGCACGTTGCATGGTGGTGCAACGAAACGTGCCTTGCTTCCATCCACCTTAACTATAGAGCCCCTCTCCGCACACCCACTCTCACTCTCGCTCACTCTTCCCACGCAAACCTCTCCACTGTCCCACCAGCACCCGCAAACTCTCGAGAATACCCCGTTCGTGCCAGCAATGGCGTAGGAGGATAAGATGGCCATCGTCGCCTCCGAGGCCGCCGGCAAGGAGGCCCCCGTCTCCTTGCTGGTCCCCCTCGACGTGTTGAAAGCAGCCGCCGTCCCTGTCCAGGCCCCAGTCGAGCCATCGATGGCAGCCGCCATTCCTGCCCTGTGCCCCCGTCCCCGCCATCGACGGGCCAAGAGGAGTTCTCGCGAGGAGGCCCCCGCCGGTCACAAGCATATCAAGCACTTCTTGGGCACGTACGATCCAGATAAGTACATCGCTCCGCTGAACCCCTACGACACCGGCATCGACGACCCATGGTCGGAGATAACTAGGGTTTGCTCCCCTCCCTGGTTCTTCTACCGTTCCCATCGTTGGATGCTAGATCTTGGTTTATTAGGATTCGCTTATTCGCATTTCGATTGCTCGGTCTTCTTACATCATATACTCCCCCATTTTCCTTTTCTTCCAATAGGTTTCTAGCAGCGACATCTGCAGCGATGACGAGTCCATCCACACCAAGACTCGCCAGTGTCAAGAGGTCAGGGCCAAGACGACACCTTCTTCGTGGGTGGCTCGGTGCTGCCCTTCGCAAGGGATCGCTTTGGCTGGGTGAGTCTCACGGCACCGACTTCAACTCCATCAAGCATGCAGAGGCCCCAGGCTCCGGCATCCACAAAGGCAGCGAGCGCGAGACCATGAACATCAACGCCTACATCGCTGAACACCGGGCTCTCGACATTCACCTCCGAAACCTCCAGTGGGTGGCCATCAAAGAGGGTTGATAAATTGCAAATGTATCTATAATTTTTGATGTTCCATGCTTGGTTTTATCCACTTTTTGTGTTTTGTCCACACTTTGGAGTACTTTTCATATGATTTCTTGGACTAACCTATTAACAAGAGCCACAAAGTACACCGCCTGCTTTTCTGCTGTTTTGGTTCCAGAAAGTTAGAAAATGAATATTCTCGAATTAGACGGACAAAAGCCAAAGTGCCTATTTTTCCTAAGTCATCGATGTCGTATCACGAGACGGAGAAGGGCCGGGTCAGCCACACCACTGGCCAGCTGGCCAGGCTTGGCCGTGCTGGGGTGGTCTGCCGACCCCAAAGACCCCTCGGCCTCTCCTTCCGCCTATAATATGCCCTCGGATGAAAACCCTAAGTACCCAATCAAAATCCACGAAAGAGTCTCAGCCACCGTCATCTCTATCCCTAGATCGAGGGATCTAAAGCTCTTCCGGCACCGCCAGAGAGGAATTCACCGAGGCCTTCTTCATCACCATGCAAGCCTCCGTGTGATGCGTGAGTAGTTCATCTCGGACTACGGATCCATGTAGTAGCTAGATGGTTGGTTCTCCTCCTTGTGCTTTCATGTTTAGATCTTGTGAGTCTGCTCATGATCAAGATCATCTATTTGTAATTCATACATGTTGTGTTTGCGGGGATCCGATGGGTATTGAGATGCTATTTCAGATTGATTATTGATTCTATCATGTCTTTGTTATTTGTGATCTTGCATGCTTTCTGTTTTTAGAAGCTATCTTGGCCAAGTAGATGCTAGCAACTCCAAGAGTTAGTATTTATGCTCGATAGTGGGTTCATGCCTCTGGTAATCTGGGGAAGTGACAGAAATCTCTAAGGTACTAGATGTGATGTTGCTACTAGGGAGAAAACAACAATCTTTTGTTCATAGAACAATCATATTGTTTACTTTACACGCATTCAGAAGCAATAATCTGTTGCTTGCAACTTAATACTGGAGGGGGTTCGGATGATAACCTGAAGTTGGATTATTAGTCATAGATGCAGTTGGATGGCGGTCTATGTATTATGTTGTAATGCCCAATCAAGTCTCAAAGGAGTCAAGATGATTAGTATATGCATGTATTGCTTTCTCGATGTTTGCCAATTTGCCCGCTATAATTTGTTCACCCAGCATGTTATCTATCTTAAGGAGAGCCACCTCTAGTGAACTATGGATCCTGGTCCTTTTTCTTTACATACAATCTACAAACAGTTTACTGCTTTGTGTTTACTTTCTGCAAACTATTACTTCTTTCCATTCGATACGTTTAATCCTTTGTTTTCTGCAAAACACGGTGAGATTGACAACCTCATCGCAAGTTGGGGACAGAGTTCTGTGGTTGCGTTGTGCAGGTCTCCACGTTGCTACTAGCACCGGTAGTGCGCCATGCCAAGGCTCAGCTAGCAACACCTTTGGTGTGTTTCCTTGCTCCTACTGGTTCGATTAAACCTTGGTTTCATAACTAAGGGAAACTTGCTGCTGTGCTCATCATACCTTCCTCTTGGGGTTCCCAACGAGCTCTACATCAACACGGAGCCATCAAGGGTCGCATGCCTCCAATCAGTCCCAAGGTAACCAAGATCAAGGGACTGGGCAGCAAGAAGTGGAGTGTCACATCCCAAAATTTTCCAAATTTTGAAATGTATAAAATCAAACAAAGAAAAGAGTTAAAGGATGAAATTTAGGGGGAAAAGAACTTTTTTTGTTTCTAAATGGAAATACCAAAACCTTATTTAAACTAAATGAATTTTAAATAAGGAAGTGACTAACAAATCAAATGCAATCATGCATCGAATGTATCTTGATCTTGAACACTTGCATTTTAAACCTTTGGAAAAAGGATAATACCCAAAACCTAAACCCTTATATGAAAAATCATCACAAGTTCAATGTAAGATATGTCTATGTTCCATATAATAATTGAGCATAAGCATTCTTGAATGATCCACAATGGTAAATAACAAAATTACAAAAACCATTGGAATTGGTTTCACACTATTTGGAGCCATGGATAAAAAGTTATGATTTTTATAAGACAAAAGAAATGATTTCAAGGTCAATAAAGCTCAAGAGAAAAATAAATACTTAAAGGGAACAAAAGTAAATTTAAATATTTTATAATGATAAATATGTATTAAATAAAACTAAAGGAAATTTGTTTCAACCTTTTTGGATACCTAAAGATATGGTTTTTATAAGAAAAGGGAATAAAAAATAATAAAATTTAGGCATATGTGCCATGCTCAATTTTTAAACGAATATTACTTTATAAAAAAATTAAAATACTCTAATTGCACTAAATTGCCAACTTATATTTTATATAAAATATTCTAAAAAGATATGGAACAAATTTGAATCAATTTGAAGAGACAAAGTAAAAGTTAGAAACGAAAACAGAAGAAGTAAAAGAAAAGCGCTTAAAAAAAGGATACACACCCTATCTAACCTGACCCATTATCAGCCCGTAACCATATCTACCCTATTTTTTTTTTCTTTCTCTTATTCTTCTTGGGTCGCATTTTGCTGGCCCAACTAGACTAATAGAAACTTACCGGATCGTCTTCCTCCTATCGTTCAAGTTGGGAAACTGACACCTTCCATAACTGAAACTGAAACTAAACTGTAGGCATGGCCATCGATATGCCTTCTCCTTATGACTCCATCAAATTTAGATCTCTAAACGTCCCGCTTTAAAAACGAAAGTTACTCTCCATTAATCCACGGTTCCATTCCATGGATTAAAACCTCATTTCGGTGCACCTTAAATCTCATACATATAGTGGCCATCATGGACAACCAACTGACTGTCGTTTAAGTTCGCATCCCTGACGCTCAGCATCTTCCCTCCCTAAATAAACAAAGCCAAAGTTCTCCTTCTCACAATCCACATCTCCCCTGAACAACGCCCAAGCACTGCCGTGCTAGCGGCAGGAGTTCGTCAAAGATCGCTGGCCGCCGTGAGGTCCAACGACCGTGGCGAGGTAATCACAGGGACCCAGGCCCTGGTTTCTTTTTCCGGTTCGTTTGGTTCTGCCCAAGTACACCTCCCTACGCTTTTTAATGATCCGTTGCACAGACGGAGTTCACCGACGATGACGCCGGCCACCCGCCTTCACTCCAACCGGACTCTGCCGTTTCCTGGAGCATCGGCAAGGATAGAGGAGGGCCTCGACTTCTCTGACCTGACACCAAGAACACGTTCTGCTTCTCCCTAGTCTCCTGGGGCGAGTACATCGTCGACTCCGCCTCCACCCGAGCCGCATCACCGTCCTCTCCATCGCCAGCAAGCCTGGGCCCACAGAGAAACTCGAAGCCGAGTGCCGAACAACAGACGTGGAGCGACAGCTAACTGAAGAGGAACATACAGCAGGCAACCTCTCCCTCTTGTCTGAAACCTCACCAATCGTGTGAAATATTTTCTAACAACTTGTTCTTATCCAAGGTCTGCTTGCCTCTCACGTGCACGTTTATGCAACTTATCATCTGGGACTAGCAAATTTCATAGTGCAGAACAAGATATGGACCATTCTTTAAACACAAACATTGCATCGACTATCCTTCTTGATGGACAAGACTGCACTGATCGGAAAATGCTAAGGGAATAATATTCGACCTCAAGCCAAGTGCCCCATTAGTACTCATCATCTTAATCAAGGTAACGTACTCCCTCTGTTTCAAATTACTCCGCCGACGCGCTTATATAGTTGAACTAGTACTCCCTCATTTTTCATTCAAAAAAATCCTCGAATTTTTGAAATAGATAAAATATGTACTATGTATACCAAAAATTCTAAGAATTTTTTGATGAAAAATAAGAGAATACTAGGCCACCTAGGTAAGCGTGCGCGCGGAGTAATTTGAAACAGAGAGAGTATCTTGCACCATAAAACATGTCAGTCCAAACACCTTGAGCCAAGGGGATTTGAAAACAATAATCATCATGAAACAGTACATGGTAGAGAACGCCAGATCAAACCATGTGTAACGATGACCTGATTTCCTTTTGGCGGCAAGGCAATGGACAAAATGTTAATTTAATATAAGAGTAGGCAAACTGTATGTCACATGACAACACAAATCCTTGCATGATTGAATAGATCAGATCCATCAAACCGATGGCCAGGATGAGTAGAATACTGTGAAACCATAATTTGACACTATTGCATTAAATTAATAGATTGTACAAAATCTCTATTACTTTTGATATAAACTGTATTTTAAACCCTCTGTACTACAAGACCCGAACCAAAATTTATTTGTATAAATAAACCGATGTATCAACTATTTAGTAAGGAAGGCCTTCATTCGTAATAAAAAATGTTTTAAATAATCCCATTGCACTAAACTTCTTGCATCTGTTACCATCCATGTATAAAATGGCCGGGAAGTATTGGTAATGGCCAGATCACAAATAAATTAAATTTGTGTAATAAAAGTGGCATATTGCATTATTTCATGCATCGCATTATTATTGTGTGGTTTGTGATTGGGTGGGTGTGAATATTGTTTGATTTTGATGTTGTAGATTTTGCGGAGTGTGACATTGAAAGTTCAAAAAGTGTATCTAATTATTCTACTAACAAGGCAAGTGGCACTATCATCAAGTCCTATTGTTTTCATTATACTTAGTGGATTTTTGTAGTATATGCATGATAGACTATATTATTATGCTATGCTATATCTCCTATGTAGAATAGGGAATGGTGGTTTCTACTTAGTAGGTGAAACATCGTAGGATTAGAAGTGCTTAACCCTGCTATAGTTTTTGGGATGGAATATCATATGATGATTATATGGAATATTGGAAAATATATGTTTTCTATAATAAAACAAGTACTTAATGAAACACCTGGATGGAAATGGGACTTGCTTGGATTATGTTGAGTGGTTACTCAGGGGCCATATCTATGGTCGGCTGGTGTATCGCACTTGTGGACGGCCACCCAGGAACAAAGAGATTAGAGACGTTCTTGTCGCGAAGCTTCTAGTGCAACCACATGGCATATGGGCTCTGTCTTGACCGACTAAGTTGCGAGAAATCAGCCAGACGGACAGAGGGTGGTAGTGATGATAGGATGGAACGCGTCCGTGGTGGTCTGAGGGATTGCTTCTGAAAAGTCTCGTCTCGATGCATGTCGAGTCTTGTGGGGAAAGTGCACCACCTCTCGAGAGGGTAAAACTAAGTACTTAGCCGTGTCCCCGGTTATGGACAATTTCTGAGCATCAAGACAATGAAGCAGAATCAAGAATCTCTAATTTCCTAAGTTAAAACTTGATGGGTGAACAAGGGTTCTTGGTTCATTGATTTCTATCAATGGAACCTAGGTTCACTGATTTCTATCAGTGGTACCACTATGTTGTGATTGGAAATATTACCTGGAGGGTATCCAGTGTAACTTAGTTGATAATAAGTGTTCTAAACTATTTATAAAAAGATAGGGAAAAACTTTCTTGCTGCAAACTAGCCAAAGCTCTACCTGGCCAGATATGCATGTAGTAATAGGTTCCACTTTATATCCACATACTAGTGACACTTGCCAATACAATTCAAAATGTATTGACCCTTGTGGCTATAACTTATCATGTTGCAGGATTACTTGATGATAGTGAATTTTGATGAGTAGAGGTTACGAGTCTGCACCAACATGTTTGCCTGTGGCACATGAAGATGAAGGACTCCATGCTTTATAGTTATCTGTTGCTTTGTAATAAGATAGCCATATGAGCTATGTAAGTTGTAATGAACTATTTTTACTCCTGGATATGCGATGTAATATGACCTTTGTTTCTTGATATTACACCTTAAACTATGGGTGCTAGCTATTCGATCCAGGGACTAGCACTATAAACACAGGGATCTGCACCTTAACAGGTTCGGGTCTTGACATGGAGGAGACGCCGGAGGGAGGAGGCGGAGGCGCGGGCGCATGAAGGACGGGTTGGATGTGTCCTTGAATGTAACTGCTGCTGTGGCGGCGGCTGCTGCTAAGCAGCTTCTTTTGATTTTTTATATTGTGCTTGCATCCTATTTCTGGCTGAATGCATCGAACCTCGTTAAGCAACCTACTTTCTATCGCTATATCCTATTTAGCTGCGCACAGCTATATCTACATTTGTTTTGTTTTCTGAATGAATGTATTCTGCCTGGTGTGATTTGCTGCTCTAGATTTGCTACCTGATCGGAGGCAAAAATAGGTCCAAAATGGAACGAATTATCGAAGTGAGAATCTTCTCTAGATTTGCTACCAATTTGGGCAAAATGAAACATATCTGTTTAGTGAGAGAGGAAAAGGGCACTCTTTCAAACTGCCAGTTAACGAGCTACCATCTTGACAAGCTACAAGACACATACATAAACATAACACAAAGAGGGTTAAATTTATTTTACTACTATCACTTGAGGCGCTAGACATCTTGACAAGCTAACTGAGTTCCACAAAATGAAACATAACACCGACAAGTAAAATTTAATTCACTTCTCATCGGACCACTTGAGGCGCCACATCGCTCCTAGGCGACCAATCGACCATTCCGTGTACTCCATAGCTCACGAAATGCTTCTCCCACCGGATCTGACTTGGCTTCCCTATCTTCAGCGTCAAGGCACAATTAGCGGTGCATCATAGGCCTGATTGTTGCCGCTAGAAGATGTTGCCTCTCTTTGCTTGATGCAGCCTCTCTATCACCGCTTCAGCTTCAGCTTGAAGCTCTCTTTAGCTTCGCAGCCTCTCTGTCACCGCTTCAGATGCAGCCATTTTCTTTGCATATGCAGCTTCAAACTCAGCTATTCTGCATTTTCTACAAAGGGCTCCCCTAAGCTCGTCTTCCCTCTTGCAAATAGGGCAAAACACGAGGTAACATAGAAAAAATGCATCTTCTTGTACAACTCGTAGGTCACATAAGCATCTATGGCTGCATACTTTAGGTTTATATCAGATAACGGTCACTTGTCCCAAAAATCGTGCCTATCCGTAGGGAAATCTTCCCTCATTCTGTCGTACGACTCATCGAGGATTCTAGTTGCGAGTGATGTCATTCCATCCTTCCTCGGGCGCCCTAGGATCTTGACAAGACTCTAAATATCGATCCAGTTGTGCGCGGGAATTATAATTCCCTCTTGATAAAATTTCGAAAAATCTGTTGTTTTGTCGATAGTGCAGAAAACAATTCCCTTTTCTACAAGGAACTGCACAAAGGTCAACAATTCTGTCGTCACCTGAAGTATGTAGTTTGTCATCACCAAAATTTGTAACTACAAATATTTTGTCAATGCAAGATCATCATCTGAATATAATTTTGAAAAGTTTAGTAAATGCAAGATCAAGACTCTCAACATTGTCTTGTCATAATTTATTTGGTCCTAATTAAATCCAGTAATTGCAAGATGAGCAAGTGGATAAAGAACAAGAGGAGAAAACCCTAAAAGCGGTTAGCTACAGAGAGCGGATCTACAAACCGGGAGAGGTGGTAGATGAGGACGTGTTTCCGCATGGCCAGTTGAACGACGACGACTTCACTCCCTTCATATAGGTGCTCCGGGGTGTACTCCAGGTCCAATCCCACAAACTTGTCCTCGTCTTTCTCAAGCCAACCCTCGTAGATCCTCAGGACTCGCACCACTGTCTCCTCCTTGTTGGTGTAGACAACGTCTATCTTCTTATTGTCATGGGTAGTGAAGCTTGTCTCTAGAGTGTGACGATCTTCCATGGCAGCAAGGAGAAGACGGGAAGAAGACAGATGACAGGAAGAAGAAGAGTGGTTTCTGTGAGGCAGGGGAACGATGGAACCGTCAATGCACTTTTAAGGAGTAATGGTTAACGATTGGGACGGAAGTCCAAGGACAGACGCGTGGCGGTGGCCGTTCCAGCTTCTGAGTAAACAAAAATAATTATAACGCCGATACATGTGCCCTGTTTTGTCACGTCAATACACTAGGCAGGGGGTGTTGTCCTATCCACTGTGCCAGCGCTGCAAGCCTACGTGACAGCCACCCTGCCTAAGCAACGAGAGCGACATAACGGCGAGAACTGACAGGGGGGCCCAACTTGACGGTCGTTAGCCTGATTTTTTGTATTGAAACATCAAGTTGAATTCGTGCCGAAAAAGACCCTCTGAGTATTTGGCACACCAACTATAGTCATCCCGGCTGATTTCAGGGAACTTGGGTACCGCGTTGCCTGGGCGCCCCAACTTTCGGGCCGCAAAATGATATTCTCCTCTTCGACGAGCTTCGTGACTTGGAGTTTCCGATCACCGACGCCCTCCTCCTCACTACGCTCGCGGCAGGCCTCAGGGAGGATCTTAGCCAGGTCGCCTCCAACCTCATGCTGCTCACCACACCGACCTACGAGTAGGTCGTGGCCTATCTTCGCCACGAGGAGTGGCGGCTGCAACACCTACGGGCTCGTGCGGATCACACCGCCCTTACCGCTGGCTTCTCCTGCGGTGCGCCCGCATCCTCGCCGACGGCGCCCTTAATACATTGCAAATGTATCTATAATTTTTGATGTTCCATGCTCGGTTTTATCCACTTTCTTGTGTTTTGTTCCAACTTTGAAGTACTTTTCATATGATTTCTTGGACTAACCTATTCACAAGAGCCACAAAGGCTACCGCCTGCTTTTCTCATTGTTTTTGGTTCCAGGAAAGTCAGAAAATGAATATTCTCGGAATTGGATGGGACAAAAGCCAAAGTGCCTATTTTTCTGGAAGGGATCAAGTGCTAGAATACGAGACGGAGAAGGGCCAGGGAGCCACCACACCACCTAGCCGTGCGGCTAGGCCTGGCTCGTGCCAGGGGGTGGTGTGGCCGCTCCCGACACCCCCTCGGCCTCCCCTTCCGACTATAAGATGCCCTCAGGATGAAAACCCTAAGGGCCCGATCAAAAATCCACGAAAGAGTCTGTAGCCGCCGTCATCTCCATCCCTAGATCGGGAGGGATCTGAAGCTCTTCCCTGCACCCTGCCAGAGAGGGGAATTCACCTTGGAGGCCTTCTTCATCACCATGCAAGCCTCCGGTGTGATGCGTGAGTAGTTCATCCTTGGACTACGGATCCATGTAGTAGCTAGATGGCTGGTTCTCCTCCTTTGTGCTTTCATGTTTAGATCTTGTGAGTCTGCTCATGATCAAGATCATCTATTTGTAATTCATACATGTTGTGTTTGCGGGGATCCGATGGATATTGAGATGCTATTTCAGATTGATTATTGATTCTATCATGTCTTTGTTATTTGTGATCTTGCATGCTTTCTGTTTTTAGAAGCTATCTTGGCCAAGTAGATGCTAGCAACTCCAAGAGTTAGTATTTATGCTCGATAGTGGGTTCATGCCTCCGTAACTGGGAAGTGACAGAAATCTCTAAGGTACTAGATGTGATGTTGCTACTAGGGAGAAAACAACAATCTTTTGTTCATAGAACAATCATATTGTTTACTTTACACGCAGTTCGTAAAGCAATAATCTGTTGCTTGCAACTTAATACTGGAGGGGGTTCGGATGATAACCTGAAGTTGGATTATTAGTCATAGATGCAGTTGGATGGCGGTCTATGTATTATGTTGTAATGCCCAATCAAGTCTCAAAGGAGTCAAGATGATTAGTATATGCATGTATTTCTTTCTCGATGTTTGTCAATTTGCCCGCTATAATTTGTTCACCCAGCATGTTATCTATCTTAAGGAGATCCACCTCTAGTGAACTATGGATCCTGGTCCTTTTTCTTTACATACAATCTACAAACAGTTTACTGCTTTGTGTTTACTTTCTGCAAACTATTACTTCTTTCCATTTGATACGTTTAATCCTTTGTTTTCTGCAAAACATGGTGAGATTGACAACCTCATCGCAAGTTGGGGACAAAGTTCTGTGGTTGTGTTGTGCAGGTCTCCATGTTGCTACTAGCACCGGTAGTGCGCCCTGCCAAAGCTCAGCTAGTAACACCTTTGGGGTGTTTCCTTGCTCCTACTGGTTCGATTAAACCTTGGTTTCATATTGAGGGAAACTTGTTGTTGTGCTCATCATACCTTCCTCTTAGGGTTCCCAACGAGCTCTACATCAACCACGCCCCAACATTTTTCTGGCGCCGTACTAAGAGCCATCAACCCTCACCCCACGCCCCGGCGTCGCCTCCCTCCTACCCGGCTCAGCCGCCGGCCTCCGTGTTTTGGGCTTCCGGACAAAGCGTCCTCCCTAACGGTGGGGGCCCCACACGCGCCCGCTCCTCCTGCCACAGGCGGCAACAGCGGGAACAGCGGCCGCCAGCGTCAACGCGGTCGTGGTGGCAACGGTGGACAACACAACGATGCTCCCGCTCCCCAGTAGTACACGCCTATGCCGCCATGGACCACAGGCCAAAATCCCTGGACTGGAGTCATCCACTCCCACACCATGCCGGTGCCCCGGGCCCCGCACCCCGGCATCCTGGGGCCTCGACCAGCAACCCACCAGGCGTTCTTTGCGGCGCCTTAGTATGGCACGCCTCCCGACTACAACGGCGCACCCCCGATGCCGCAGGTCGACCTTGCGCTGCTACACGCCCTCCACTCCGCCCCCAACACTAGCGCATACGGTGGCGGTGGTGATTGGTTCATGGACACCGACGCTTCCTCCCACATGACCTCCCACCCTGGTAACCTCTCTGTTTCCTCTCCTACCACCACTTCCTCCCGTATCCTTGTCGTTAATGTTCAAGCTCTTCCTATCACCCACACCGGTTCTACCAGTTTCCCTTCTAATTCTAGGCCTATTTCTCTTCATAATGTCATAGTTTCTCCCTTTCTTATTCAGAATCTCGTTGCTGTTAAATGTCTTGCTCGTGATAACTCTATGACTTTCGAATTTGACGATGTCAGCTTTTCTGTGAAGGATGGTCGTACTCGCATGCTCCTCCATGGATGTGACAGTCCCGGTGATGCCCTTTATCCTGTTCAGAAGTCCTCCACTGCCACCAGCCACCTCGCCCTCTCTGCCGGTGTCGACCTCTGGCACGCGCGCCTCGACCATCCTAGCTCCACCGCACTTCGCCAAATAATGCACAAATTTTCTTTTTCTTGTAATAAAACAGAATCTCACTCTTGTGAAGCATGTCGTATAGGCAAACATGTTCGTATTCCCTTTAATTCATCCTCTACTGTGGCGTCTTTTCCGTTTCAATTAATTCATAGTGATGTGTGGACCTCTCCAATTCCGAGTAATTGTGGTTTTCTTTACTATCTTGTGACATTGGACGATTATTTGCATTTTGTGTGGACTTTTCCCCTTCGCCGTAAATCCAATGTTTCTGTCACCTTAACATCCTTTTTCTCCTACGTCTCCACCTAGTTCGATCGCACCATCCATGCCCTCCAGACCGATAATGGAAAAGAGTTTGACAACCTCGTTGTTCGCACCGTCGTTGCTACTCATGGCACTGTCTTCTATCTCACGTGTCTCTACACTTCTCAACATAATGGTCGCGCTGACGCATCCTTCGCACCCTCAACGATTGCGTCCGCACCCTATTGTTCCATGCCTACATGCCACCATGCTTTTGGCCAGATGCCCTCGCCACCGCCACACTTCTCATTAACATTCGGCATTGTCTCTCCTGTTGGTAGTTGATGTCTACGCACGCTTCTATTCTTGTAGATAGTGTTGGGCCTCCAAGTGCAGAGGTTTGTAGAACAGTAGCAAGTTTCCCTTAAGTGGATCACCAAGGTTTATCGAACTCAGGGAGGAAGTGGTCAAAGGTATCCCTCTCAAGCAACCCTACAATCAAGATTCAAGAAGTCTCTTGTGTCCCCAACACACCCAATACACTTGTCAGGTGTATAGGTGCACTAGTTAGGCGAAGAGATGGTGAAATACAAGTAATATTGATGATTATAAGTGGTAATTGCAATCTGAAATAAGAGTGGCAGCAAGCAAACATGTAACAGGGCTGATTGTAAATAGTGTTTCAATGCTTAGAAACATGGCCTAGGGATCATACTTTCACTAGTGGACACTCTCATATAAATATCTTCTCTTCATTATGCTACCCTGAACTACTCTCCGGTTGGACGATGTAGGGCTATAACAACACACCTTAAAGTTCGCATTCCCCATCTAGATAACCCCTCACTATCGCCTTGAGCGCCAGATGGTTCCAACAAACACCACAATCTCATAGAGACATCCAACTCAAATTATACTCATGATAAGTATTTTTGTAACCTTAGCCTAAGTGCCACACAGTGTGCACACTGTCAACTTCACACACGTGGGGATAAGCAGAGATTAATTAAAGCACTTGAGTAGCAGAATAGATCTATTTATTCAACTAGATTACAAAGCTCATGATCTCAATAAGATCACGCATAGAGATAGATATGAACACATAGCTACCGGTAGAGCCCTTAGCCTCGAGAGAGAACTACTCCCTCCTCATCATGGGAGTCAGCAACGATGATGGAGATGGCGGTGGAGTCGATGGAGATGGCTCCGGGGGCACTTCCCCATCCTGGCACGGTGCCGGAACAGAGACTTCTGTCCCCCGAATCTCCTCTTCGGTGGTGGCGGCGCTGTGGAACTTTTCGTGGAATTATGATCTGCTATCTAGGGTTTTCATCTCAAGGGGTTTATATAGGCGAAGAGGTGATGCTAGAGGTGGGCCAGGGTGGCCACACCACCTAGTGGCACGGCCAGGGGGACCCGCGCCAGGGGGTGGTGTGGGCCCCCTATGGCCCATCTCCACTCCTCCTTCTGGCCTCCTTCGTCTTCTGGAAAAATAGGAATTTCAACTTTTGTTTTGTCCAATTCCGAGAATATTTCTTTACTAGCTTTTCTGAAACCAAAAAGGCAGAAAACAGGCAACTGGCACTGCGGCATCTTGTTAATAGGCTAGTTCTAGAAAATGTATAAAAATACCTCAAAGTGTAGACAAAACATAAGATAGTTCATACAAAATAAGCATGGAGCATCAAAAATTATAGATACGTTTACGACGTATCAAGCATCCCCAAGCTTAACTCCTGCTCGTCCTCGAGTAGGTAAGTGATAAAAAGAATAATTTTTTAGGTGACATGCACCATCACAATCTTGATCAAGGTATTGTAAAACATTGATAGCTGGGATCAAAGTACTCTAAACATGAACATGAAAGATAGAGTTCTAACAATAAGACATAGGAACTATGTTGTAACATGAAAAGGTACAAACAAAAGATCATGAATAACAATGCATTGAAAGACGTTTGTTTGTTTCATTTATACAAAACATAATAAAAGTGGTATTCAGCTTGTCCCTCATGGTATAGCAAAACATAAATGCATAGGACACCTTCAAAGTTCATAAGGGTGACATACAAATAATTTAAGAACAAGCAATATCAAAGTTATGAATCAATCAACAAGTTTTGGGACAATGCACATTAAACTAAGAATGACCACTATGCTCTCTCAATTGGTGCATAAAGATAGAAGATGGAGACTCAACATAAAAGTAAAAAAGAAAGGCCCTTCACAGAGGGAAGCACAGATCTCAAGTTTCATAAAGAGCTTCCAAAAATTATGGTACTTATTAGCTTTCAGCTCTCATTGCCCCTATCATAAGCATCTTGAGGTGATTAAGGTTAAAGTGACACAAATATGAGGATATGCTTGACAAGTTATAAGTTGAAAATCCCATGCCCCTTGCTTACGAGTATCGAACCTCATGCTACTCAACTTTAGTCACAAGTAAGTTCTTGTCATTGTAAGTACATGTGTATCATGGAGAACAGCCAACGGGGTACCCCTTGCCCCATGACATAGGAGCTATCCCATATCAAAATGACAAGGCAACAGACAATGAGCATCTCAGCGATCTTTTTATTTGCTATTTTCTCACTATAGTTATGCCGCAAGTCAACAGAATGCTCACTATGGTTATGCTGCAAGTTTCCACCATGATTAGGCATGGCTTATTCTAGCCGCCCAGGCGTTTCTCTAACACACATACAAACTCCATGAGCTTACAAGCTCCCCTTTTATTTCACATTGCTGGGATCCATAAACTAAAGAACATGACATCAACTGAATAATAAGTGGAATGTTGAAAGCATTCCCCATGGCAGCATGGTTCTGCTAATTCACAACTTATAAAGTGCAATCATATAAGCTACATAGATGGACACAATGGTTCAAGTTTATTAAGTTCAATAAAATAAAGTGTGCCATCAAGTTTGTGAGAGCTTTAATCACTAATTTTTACATAACAAAAGTTTAGTTTGGAAGATAGATAAAACATGAATATACTTGGAATGGTGTAACACACCATGCATAGGAATTTATAGTGGACTCTTTGGAATAATTTGCTTTTCCTCGGGGTTGGATGCATGAGTGGAGCTCACACTTGGTATAGGTGGAGGCTAGCAAAAGACTGGGAGCGACCAACTAAGAGAGCAATAATGGCCATAATCATGCAAAGCGACAAAATATTATTAATTAAAGCATAAAGTGATATTACAAGTCAAAAACTAAGTGATCATAGAGGATAAGGTGACTGATATAGTCTTAACATGGTGTAAGCATGTGCCAAGCCAATCCAAATAAAGCATCAAAGGAGAATACCACAATATTATGCTTTTGTATGCTAAAACAACGCATGATTCTTTCAAGGCACATTAAGCAATCTCAAATGTTTGAAACAAGTCATGCTACAACAATAATCACTAAGCATATGGTCAAAGCAACATCTAGCATGACATGATAAAGTCTAAGTCATAGTCAAAACAAGCTTCCTTTTGTACCACTATAATCATGAAACTTCCTACTCTTTTCCAACACCAATCGACTTATTTGAAACAACTCTCAAAGATAATAATCAATAAATACCAGAGAGCATGTATCCCCATCTACAAAGAAGAACTAAAAAGTTCTAAGCCAAAAGAATAAGAAAACTAAGCTAAACACAGTGCTAGCAAAGGAGAACACTCACAGAACAATAAGAGTGAAAACTAGAGTGTTCTAGGCAATGAATAACAGGATGTGTCTCTCTCCAAAAGAAGTGTGTTGGGACCCAACCAATGTTTTGCGGCAAAGAAAGCAAAAGAAAACTAAAAACAAAGACGCTCCATGAACAACACATACTGCATAAGGTAATAAAAATAAAGTGTCATGAAAGAAGACCCGAGATTATTGATGAAGAAGGGGATGCCTTGGGCATCCCCAAGCTTTGACGCGTGTACCTCTTGAATATTTCTTGGGGTGACACGGGTGGCATCCCAGAGCTTGAGCTTTTGTCCATACTTCATCTCATCACATTATTCTTCCCTACACTTCAAAATCTCCTTCATACAAAACTTCACACAATTTTCATTAGCAACATTAGTGTATTCAAAATAATAAGTCTTTGGGTTTAGTTTCAACACAAGTAAAACTTCCATTAAAACACAAGCTACTGTAGCAATTCCTTTTAAAATCTCAAGTGATCCAAGAGAACTCAAAAAGAAACCGATTAAGAGGCAAATGCAAATAATGGCAGAAATCTGTCAAAACAGACCAGCAGGTAAGGATTGATTTTTTCGAAAATCTTCTGTTGCTCAAATCGAAAAGTGCAAAATTAACTAAAGTTGGGTAATAACCCTGGGCATAAGCACAAAAAATTACAGCTCAATCAGACATACGGAGATTTTTCAAGATTTTGTACAGTGACGCACAGAAATCTGTTTCGGAACAGCAACTTCCCCATATCTTACTTCCCTCTTAGTAGAGGTTATTCTTGGAACAAAAACCAAACAAAAAGGATAAGGAGAGGTAATTACAGAGGCAATAACTTCTGAGACTCAACAAAACAAAAATAAACTAAAAGTAGAAATATAATGGGTTGTTTCCCAAAAAGCTCTTTCTTTATAGCCATTAAGATAGGCATGATAATTTCGATGATGCTCACATAAGAAATATGAATTGAAGTAAAAGAGAGCATCAAGAAGCAAATATGGAGCAAATTTAAGTCTAACCCACTTCCTATGAAAAATAATCTTTTAAAGAAACAAGTCATGAAAGCACAAAGCAACAAGCATAGGAAAGCAAAACAAGTGCAACTTCAAAATTTTCAACATAAAGAGGGGAAACTTAATATTGTTGAGATACATAAAACCATGTTTCCCTCTCTCATAATAGCTTTCAGTAGCAGCATGAATAAAATTAACAATATAAATATCACATAAACATTCTTATCATGAGCCACATGCATAAAATAATTATTACTCTCCCTATAAGCATAGTCATTCTTATTAATCGTAGTGGGAGCAAATTCAACAAAATAGCTATCATTATTATTCTCATCACCATAATCATCAAATATAGGAGGCATATTATAATCATAATTAATTCTGTCCTCAATAGTAGGTGGACTAAAAATATCATATTCATCATTGTAATCATCATATATTGGAGGTATAGTATCATCATAAGCAAAAGAATAGTTATCTTCCAAAGTGTGTTCATTTGTGAAATATCATCATTGGAAGGAACATGGATATTACTAATAGTACAACAATTATTAACATCATAATTTTCAGAATTGGTACCGAAGAGATTTTCAATATCAAAAGTAGTGTGCTTTTCCCAATCATGATCACTACTATAGGTAACAGGCATAGGAACATCATCGAGTTCAGACTCATCAAAAACTATAATAGGAGCAACATGCTTAGGGGAAAATACCGTTTCCTCCCTCCTTTTACTCATCCTCTTCTTATTTTTCTTCTTATCTTTAGGAGGGAGAAGCTTAAAAGGAAGCTTCTCCATATACTCTGGTTTATTGTTAGAGACAATAGAAGAAACTTTGGAGGATTCCTCCTTTTTATTAATAAGAACAAAACACATATTAGTCCTGTCATATTTTGGTAAAATCTCATCTTTTATAATATTTTGTATGTAAGTATTTGTGTGGCAATTATCAACACAATAAAGATGACAACCATGCAGGATGTTATTCATATCAAAAGCACTCATATCTACCAAAGAAGTTTTTCTTGATAACTCTTCACACCCCAAAAATAATGTAAGTTCATCATGCTGATTAGGAGTGATCACTTATCACAATACAAACTTGTGGTACTCATTGGGTTAGAAGGGCTATTATTATGGCATGAGCATTGAAAATTAAAATGACCCACTTCAAAGCAAAGTTCACAAATAAAAGGATAGAAGGCACAAACTTTTTACCAAGATCATTTAGAGCCCTATACCACGTTCTAGTTTTTTCATTACTGTGGGTGATACAATATTCTTCTTGAATTTGATTCTTTTCACAAGGTCTATGTACTCCACAAAAATTAACATGCTTATAAGAAATAGTACTTTCAGAGGTTTGAGCATGTTTATTGCTATCATTAATAACAATTTCATTTTTCATGCAAGTGTCTTTAAAAGGCTCATGATACATGTCCCATTTTTCTTTAGGAGCATTAATATGAGAAGCAAATGCTCTACAACAATCAACAAGAATTTGAGGATCAAGACCATATTTAGCACTAAGCTCTTGAAAATCAGCAGTTTCAGCGAAAGACTTAATGCAATCATTGTCAACACCCGGATTTTTAATCCCAGATGCCTGTTATGCCATACATCGCAATCCCAGGATTACCATTTTTGCAAGACATAACAGAAGTAGTACCATAGTACATCATCCATTACAAACCATAATAAAGGTCTTACAGATAAAGGATCTCATGATCCAGTCTTAATACAATCAAGCAGTAGAAATTAAACGTAGTAGGGGCTCCATCTTCAGGGTCACAGGTAATGTTGACGATGGGAGATGATCCTCGTTGTCATAGACCTCCTGTTGTCCATCCTCCTGGTAGTCCTCTTCATAGTCTGGCCACAGGAATAGCCAGGGACAAAGCCATGGGTACTCTTTAAGTACTCGCAAACTATCACTAACAAGTAAGGTAGTTCTAGTAGGAATCTTAAGCTCTAGGTTTATTTGCAAAAAGCCAGGTTTATCTTATACTAAGTTTAGAAGTAAATAAAACTAATTTAATTTCTACATCACCTAAGTGGGAACTTAGTTTTCATGTTCACAACCCTGTTGTGGTCAAGTCAAAGTCACAGTTCACTTCACAAGTCATTTTAAAAACATCTAACAACGGAACAGTATGGCCACTCCAACTGTCCATGACCACGGACGCGGCTATTCGAATAGTTTGACACTCTGCAGAGGTGGTACACTTTCACCACAAAATTCGATACATCCTTCAGGGATAACCCTGAATCATCATACTTAGTATGCGGATAATCAATCCTAACCTTTCAATTACACAGTCTAGTATAGGCACCTCCCCTATGACCTTGGCCTCCTAGCCATGGCCATCTGCCATCCTAGGAACTGCATAGGTGGACAATTCACATTCACGAGGTAACCTCAGCTCAACCTTTTCCGCGAGGGAACCCATACTAAGGCATATAAGCTTCCAGTTAAGCCCTACCCAATTCAGGTATTGTGGTTGTACGGTAAAATTGGAATGGTATCGCATCCTGATGTCTACGCACTTCTATTCTTGTAGACAGTTGTTGGGCCTCCAAGTGCAGAGGTTTTGTAGAACAACAACAAGTTTCCCTTAAGTGGATTACCCAAGGTTTATCGAACTCAGGGAGGAAGTGGTCAAAGGTATCCCCTCTCAAGCAACCCTGCAATCAAGATACAAGAAGTCTCTTGTGTCCCCAACACACCCAATACACTTGTCAGGTGTATAGGTGCACTAGTTTGGCAAAGAGATAGTGAAATACAAGTGGTATGGATATAAGACAATGGTGCCAGAACATAGCTTGATGGCGTTGAAGAGACTAAAGGCAAACTGAAATAAAGATGGAAGCAAGCAAACATGTAACAGATCTAGTTGCAAACGGTGTTTCAATGCTTAGAAACAAGGCCTAGGGATCATACTTTCACTAGTGAACACTCTCATATAAATATGTTCTCTTTATGATACTACTCTTAACTACTCTCCGGTTGGACACTCTAATCCATGGTAGGGCTATAACAGCACTCCTCAAAGTTCGCTTTCCCCATCTAGATAACCCCACACTGTCACCTTGAGCACTAGATGGTTCCAACAAACACCACAATTTCATAGAGACATCCAACTCCAAATATAACTCATAACAAGTATTTGTAATCTCTAGCCTAAGTGCCACCATGGTGTGCACACTGTCACTTTCACACACATGGGGAGAGCAGAGATCTATTAAAGGACTTGAGTAGCAAGGTAGATCTACTTGATTACAAAGCTCATGATCACAATATGATCACGCATAGAGAGAGAGATGAACACATAGCTACCGGTAGAACCCTTAGCCTCGAGGAAGAACTACTCCCTCATCATCATGGGAATCAGCAATGGCGATGGAGATGGTGGTGGAGATCGATGGAGATGGCTCCGGGGGCACTTCCCCGTCCTGGCGGGGTGCCGAAACAGAGACTTTCTATCCCCCAAATATCCTCTTCGGTGGCGGCGGCGTTGCTGGATTCTTTAGGGTTTCTGCATCGGAGGCTTCTTATAGGCAAAAGGGCAAGGTCGGTGGAGGCCTGAGGGGCCCACATCATCTGGTGGCGTGGCCAGGGTTGACGCGCACCACCATATGGTGTGGCCAGGCCCTGGCCCTCCTCCGTCTCGTCTTCTGTCTCCGTGTTCCCCTCGGTGAAATATTGACTTTGGCTTTTGTCCTGTCCAATTCCGAGAATATTCATTTTCTAGAACCAAAAACAGAAGAAAACAAGCAATTGGCACTGTGGCATCTTGTTAATAGGTTAGTCCCAGGAAACATATAAAAAACCCTCAAAGTGTTGACAAAGCAAAGCAAATTAGATACTAAACAAGCATGGAACATCAAAAATTATAGATACGTTTACGACGTATCAAGCATCCCCAAGCTTAAGTCATGCTCGTCCTCGAGTAGGTAAGTGATAAAAAGAATAATTTTTGAGGTGACATGCACCATCACGATCAAGATCAAACCATTTGCAAGCATTGAAAGCTGGGATCAAAGTACTCTAACATAGACATGAAAGATATAGTTCTAACAATAAGACATAGCAACTATGTTATAACATGAAAAGGTATAAACAAAATATTCATGAATAACAATGCTTTGTAAGACGTTTATTTGTTTCACATAAAGAAAACATAATAAGAATGGTATTTAGCTTGTCCCTCGTAGTGTAGCAAAACATAAATGCATAGGACACCTTCAAATTTCATAAGGGTGACTAGATACAAATAGTTTAAGAACAAGCAATATCAAAGTTATGAATCAATCAACAAGTCTTGGGACAATGCACATTAAACTAAGAATGGACACTATGCTCTCTTAATAGGTGCATAAAGATAGAAGATGGAGACTCAACATAAAAGTAAAAGAAAGGCCTTCATAGAAGGAAGCAGGGATTCAAGTCTCATAAAGAGCTTCCAAAAATTATGGTACTTATTAGCTTTTAGCTCTCATTGCCCCTATCATAAGCATCTTGAAGTGATTAAGGTTAAAGTGAATAAACTATGGAGTATATGCTTGACAAAGTATAAGTTGGCAATCTCATGTCCCTTGAATACGAGGGTCACTCCTCATGCTACTCAAGTTTAGTTACCGGTAAGTTCTTGTCATAGTAAGTACATGTGTATCATAGAGAACCGCCAATGGGGTACCCCTTGCCCGATGATACGGAAGAATCCCCATATCAAAATGATAAGGCAAGCAGACAATAAGCATCTCAACATCTTCTTATTTACCATGGGAAAATGGTGCTTTTTTCTCTCTTTCCTCTTTTCTCATCTTTTCTTCTTTCTTTTTTTCTCAATCTTTGTCTCTTTTTTTATAAGAAGAATGCTTCATAGATTGCTCATTATGGTTACGCTGCAGGAACAGAGACTTTCTGTCCCCTGAATCTCCTCTTCGGTGGCAGCGGCATTGCATAAGTTTTCGTGGCTGGAGGCTGGATTCTTTACGGTTTCTGCATCGGAGGCTTCTTATAGGCGAAAGGGCAAGGTCGGTGGAGGCCTGAGGGGCCCACACCACCTGGTGGTGCGGCCAGGGTGACCCACGCCACCATATGGTGTGGCGAGGCCCTGGCCCTCCTCCGTCTCGCCTTCTGGCTCCGTGTTCCCCTCGGTGAAATATTAACTTCGGCTTTTGTCCCGTCCAATTCCAAGAATATTCATTTTCTGGCTTTTCTAGAACCAAAAACAGAAGAAAACATGCAACTGGCACTATGGTTAATAGGTTAGTCCCAGAAAACATATAAAAAAACCTTAAAGTGTTGACAAAGCAAAGAAAAGTAGATACTAAACAAGCATGGAACATCAAAAATTATAGATACGTTTACGACGTATCACATCCAAACCCAACCATCAGTTTTTATAAAGGGCTAAGGCTCATGCCTCAACAAGTTTCATCATCAAATCATTTTGTGTCCATAACACATGTCAAAACATTTCAATAGAATGAATCCTCATTCCAAGGTTTTCATAATCATTTTCACCAAGTATTCCCATCTAAAGTGATCAACTTTTATGCTTAGCACTAGCCACAAAAATTGAAGGTATTACTAATGAGGGGTGCTAATCAAGTGTAACTATCCAACTCTAGTTTTATGTCTTTTGATGACATCTAAGTACAACTACTTAGGCTTAGTTTTATACTCTTTATGGTATCTATCCTATTTTTCCAATACTCACAAAGCACTAACTAAAATGAAAGAACTTTGGTAAAAAGTAAAAGAATAAAGCTTGCAAGTAAAACTTGGGATTGGTATAATCAAAGTTGCATAACCAAGCATGCCTAAGGCATCTTGCATAGGTTATCTTGCAAGGATGACTTGCATAGGTATGATACTTGCAAGTGTTAGCTTGCCTTGAGTAGTGCGTGGTTGAAGTTTTCCTCTTCTTCTTGTTGGTAGTACTCCTCCTCCTCCTCGTATCTCGGGTCGGTACTATCGTCTATAAATGAATACGAGGTACACAATAACCAAACAATACTTAACTACTTATATTTAGAACACTAAGGCTCATACTTGATGATCTAGCATCATCACAAACATCACATGAAATAAAGACCTAATTTTATTTATCTTATTTTGGAAAAGTAATTTCTACTCATTGAAAATACTTAAGTTTTAATATTCTCCAATTAAAATATGAAATCATGTTGACCATGTCATCACCACATATTCTAATACTTGGGAATGTGATTTAAAGTGTTGGTCATATTTTATAAAGTTTAATATTACTATTTAATAAAATTAAAGTGACTAGAAATACCTATATAGCATCCTTTTGGTAATAGTCCAATGTCACTGCATGGAAACTTAAATATTTTTACATATTCAAATAGATATTGTCAAATGTGATTTTTGAGAGTTGGAGACAACTCAGAAGCATTTATGGTTGATTTTTGAAAAAAAATTAAAGGTGGAAAAGTCCGTGTCTTGTTATTTTTACTATAGGTTATCTCTAACTCCAAATGATTTGAATCCAATGGTCTTGGATAGATAATTTGAATTCCTTTCTAACAAAATTGGAATCATGCAATTTGGTTTAGTGAATCTCTTTGAATTGATTTTTGAATCTACTGACATAATCTAGTTTTATTAAAAATGGAAAAATTCTATTTGAATCGACGGGATCTGCGTGGGAAAGTAAACGGGCTGGCCCAGCTGCACAGCGCTGGAGCAGCGGGCTGCTGACAGGACGCTCCCACTAGTCAGTGGCTCATTTAACCCGAAACGGTATCTTTCAATCTAGGTCATGCGATTAGACTGGGATCTAACAACTGACATGCATCGTATACAACGAATAGCTCCGGTGAGACTGAACCCTAACAGCGATGGTGGGGGTCGTGTGAGGCTCACCAGGGCTCCAGCTAGGGACGGCGATGGGGGCGAACAATGTTGTAGATGACAGCGGATCGAATGGTGGTTGCGGCGGATCTTGGGGCGGCTCCAATCAACGGCTCCTCTTCTCCTCTACAGCGGCGGCCTCCGGCCAAATTTCGGTGTGCTGGTGCTCGCCTTGCTCCAGGGAGAGGTGTGGGAGGTTCTGTGAGGAGTGGGGAGTGGAATGGTGTGGCTAATTGGAGCTGGGGTGGCCTCTATTTATACAGCGGCGATGGGGATAGAGCGGGATGGCTCAGGCTCATCGGCGATGTCGATACAGGGGGCTAGCGGCATGGCTGGGGGTAAGGTTCAACGCGGTGCTTCCTGGCGGTCATCGCACGCTTAATGGCGCGGCAAGGGGCGGTTGAGGACGGTCGGGGATGGTCGACGCTCTACACGGAGCGGTGGCGTTCGAGACGGCGCACAGTGGCTACGGGTTGCGCGGTGGCGAACGAGCATGTCTGGGAGGTAGCTAGGGTCACGGCGAGTGCGGGCAGGCGCGGTGAGGGCGAGGCACGGTGTGTGCGCGTTAGTTGGTTGCGGCGCTCTAGCGCGCTCTCGGCATGGCGAATAGAGAAGCGAGCACGACGGTTGTGGGTGGTCCATGCCGTGTCTGCGGTCGAGGGGTAGACAGAGGGTGGCGGTGGACGGTGGCCTGTCTCCTGGACATCGTGGGAGAGGGCGGTGCTGGCTGCTACGAGTTGTCCATGGTCAGCCGGCGCGGCAGCTTCGGGCGGTGCTACACTGGCGCAACGGCAAGGAAGGGAGCGCGTCTTGTGCTTGCTGGGCACTGGGGTGAGTGAGTGGAGTGTAGAGGGGACAAAGGGGTGGGTGATCACTGCTCAAAACAGTGTAAGTTAGGCAGGGTTTAATCTTGTCTGCCAGGTGCTCGACCATATGGCCGCAAGAATTTGAAATTTGAATTTTTGAAAGATTTTTGGTGAGTGTGTTTGTCACAAGCTTGAGTGTCTATGGTTGCTTAGAAAAGTTAAGGTGAATTGATTTGAGTGATTTTTGCAAAATGGTGATCTTAGTACCTACACTTGATTCAATTTTGAATTGTCCTTTAATTAGATTTGAAAATAGTTTTTGTGAGTTTGTAAAGTGGGCTTGGGTTCACTTTTACTTGGTCTAGCAAGGGATGAAAAGAATTTGAAATGTTTCTATTAGAAATTCTTTACTAGGAACACTCAAAGTGGTCTTAGTGGTTAATTTTGGTCAAAATGACCATTTGATCATATGATTCATATTTGAATTTTCTTTCTTTTGATTTTGTTTGTAATTGGCCTAGATGATGTAGTATTCCTCCTTAAACCATTCCTTATCATCTGTAGCAATCAAACATGGCAATTGCACTCATTTATACACTAATGCAAATCACACATACACTCACATTCCATTTAATAATAAAAGTTTTTGTTAACCCTAAACTTGGGTGATTAGAACTTAATAACCTTGATTAATATTTTTGGTGTGTTACAAACCTTCCCTCTCTAAACAAAATATCGTCCCGAGATTTAAGAAAAACTAGGAACTAAAGAGATTTCGAAACTCAGTCCTAATGTAATCTTCTCGCTCCCAAGTAGCTTCTTCTTCAGTATGGTTGCTCCACTGGATCTTGAGAAACTTGATACTCCGGGTCCTGGTGGTTCTGAAGGCTTCTTCCAAAATACAAATGGGTACTTCAGGATAAGTTAGATCTTTGTTGATATCTATGGCTCGGTGATCAATATTCTTGAAAACGTTGGTCTTCTCCGGAACTTCTAAGCACTTGTGAAGTAACGAGATATGGAATACATCATGTATGGCTGACATCTCCTCTGGCAGTTCCAGTTGATATGATACTTCTCCTCGGCGATTCAAAATCTTGAAGGGTCCAATATATCTGGGGGCTAACTTCCCTTTCAGTTGAAAACGTTGCATTCCTTTCAAGGGTGATATGTTGAGATACACAAAATCTCCGACATTGAAAGTCAGGTCTCGACATCTTTTAGCTGCATAACTCTTCTGTCTAGATTGAGCGGTCTTAAGGTGTTCACGGACTTTGTGAACCTTCTCTTCAGCTTCTCGTAGGATGTCGGGTCCGAAGATCTGACTCTCTCCTACTTGCGACCAATTCAATGGGGTACGACACTTCCTTCCATACAGAAATTCAAATGGGGTCATTTGTGAACTGGCTTGATAACTGTTGTTGTATGAGAATTCTGCGAAAGGCAGACAATCTTCCCATTTTGATCCATATTCTAGAACACAAGCTCTCAACATATCTTCTAAGATTTGGTTGACTCTTTCAGTTTGTCCATCGGTTTGCGGCTGATAAGCTGTGCTGAAGTTCAGCTTGGTTCCTAATCCTTCTTGGACTTTCTGCCAAAATCTTGAGGTAAACTGGGTTCCTCAATCCGATACTATGGTCTTAGGGGTTCCATGCAAACTGACGATTCTAGCAATGTACAGCTCTGCTAGCTGTGAACTCTGGTAGGTGGTCTTGACAGGTATAAAATGGGCTACCTTAGACAGTCTATCCACTATGACCCAAATAGAGTCATTTCCCCTACTAGATGTAGGCAAACCGGTGATGAAATCCATTCCGACGGAATCACATTTCCATTTTGGAATAAGCAATGGTTGCAAAACTCCTGCGGGTCTCTGATGTTTCGCTTTGACTCTCTGACAGATATCACACTTGGCTATGTAGCTTACGATTTCTCTCTTCATCTTGTGCCACCAAAATTTCTCTTTCAAATCTTGATACATCTTTGTTCCTCCAAGATGGATAGAATAAAGAGTATCGTGAGCTTCCTGCATACTGACTTGCTTCAACTCCGAATCTGTTGGCACACAGATACGTCCTTTGTACCACAAAACTCCTTCTTCATCTTTGGTGAATCTGGGTACCTTCCCTGTACCGATACGACGCTTGATTCCGTCGATACTTGCATTTCCTTTCTGAGCCTCCTTGATCTGATTAATCAAAGTGGGTTGAAGTTCAATACTATCTAGGAATCCTTTGCTAACTAGCTCTATTCTAAACTGCTCCAACTCTTCATGCAAACTTGGTTGGGCTTCTTTAATCATGGTGTTTAATCTACACGGCAATCTGCTAAGAGCATCCGCTACCACATTGGCCTTGCCGGGGTGATAGTGAATGTCAAGGTCATAATCCTTGATTAACTCTATCCATCTCCTTTGCCTCATATTCATCTCCTTCTGGGTGAAAATATACTTTAGACTCTTGTGATCCGAATAAATCTCACAGCGGTTACCCATGAGGTAATGTCGCCATGTCTTCAAAGCTAAAACTACAACTGCCAATTCTAAGTCATGGGTAGGGTAGTTTTGCTCATGCTGCTTTAGTTGTTGGGACAAATATGATATGACTTTGCCTTCTTGCATCAACACACATCCGAGACCAATCTTGGATGCATCACAATATACATCAAAAGGCTTCTTGATATCTAGTTTAATCAAGATTGGGGCTGAAATCAATCTCTTCTTGAGCTCTTGAAAACTTGCTTCACATTTGTTTGTCCATTCAAACTTCTTATCTTTCTTCAACAACTGGGTCATTGGTCTTGCGATGCTTTAAAATCCTTCTACAAACTTGCGGTAATATCCGGCTAATCCAAGAATGCACGGACTTCTATTTGGGTGGTTGGGGCTTTCCATTCTTCAACATCCTTAATCATGGCGGGATCAACAGCGACTCCTCCTGCTGATACGATATGTCTGAGGAATCCTACTTCCTTCAACCAGAACTCACACTTGCTAAACTTAGCATATAACCGATGCTCTCTAAGGGTTTCAAGGATGGTGTTCAGGTGTAGCTCATGGTCTTCTTCTGACTTGGAATAGATCAGAATATCATCGATAAAAACAACGACAAACTTATCCAGGAAGTTCATAAAAATCTTATTCATGAGATTCATGAAATAAGCAGGGGCATTGGTTAATCCAAAAGACATGATAGTATACTCATGCAATCCATATCTGGTGGTGAAGGCAGTCTTTGGGATATCCGTTGCACGAATCTTGAGTTGATGGTAACCAGTTCTAAGATCAATCTTAGAAAACACTCTGGCACCAGTCAACTGGTCAAACATATCTTCTATCTTCGACAGGGGGTACTTGTTCTTGATGGTGACATCATTCAACTTCCCGTAATCCATACACAAATGGTTACCTCCATCTTTCTTATCCACAAACAAAATAAGGGATCTCCATGGTGATGCACTTGGTTGAATCAAACCTTTCTCCAACATAGCATCAAGTTGCTTCTTCAGCTCCACTAATTCAGATGGGTTCATACTATAAGGTCTCTGAGCTATGGGTCTAGTTCCAGGAATTAGTTCAATGATGAACTCGATATCCCTATCTGGGGGCATACCAGGCAATTCATCTGGGAACACGTCGGGGTATTCACAGACTACTCTGACTTGGTCTAGGGTTGGTTGGGCTAAACTCTTGTTGCATTTGAACTAATGGGGCAGTGTCTCAGATACATGCTCTACTGATACTCCAGGGCTACTGGTCATGGTTATGGCTTTCTTGGCACAGCCGATTAATCCTTTATATTTCGACATCCAATCCATTCCTAGTACTACTTCCAAACCTTTGGTTCCAAGTACTATTAGATTAGCATAAAAATCTATTCCATGGATTCTGATAGGTACAGGCTTGCAATTTTTTTTAGCTTTGGTGGTTGAACCAGGTATTTGAACTACCATAACATGCTTCAATTTTGTTGGTTGAATCTTACTAGTGCATGCAAATTCTTCTGTAACAAACGAGTGTGATGCTCCGGAATCAAACAACACTCTTGCAAGTACTGAGTTAACAGAAAACATACCCAACACGACATCTGGCGCTTCCTGAGCTTCTTCAGCATTCATGTGGAACAGACGGCCGTTGCGGTTGAGCGAATTCCCTGGGGCAAATCTCCTTCCAGGCTGAACACGGCGTTGCTACTGAGCTGGTGCATTCACATTGGTGGCTGCTGCAAGCTTCTTGGGGCACTCGTTGGAGTAGTGACCTTTGACTCCACATTCAAAGCAAGTAATCTAGGACTTGTCTTTTCCTGCGATAGGCACAACATTGCTTCCAGTCCTTGGGGCAGTATTGTTGTTGTTGGACTTGGGCGGTGCACGGTTGAAGTTATTGGAGTTGTCGAGGTTACTATTGTGGTTTCCTCCAGACCTTGGGTTTCCTTCTCCACGGTTGGGATAGCTTGGACGAGACATAGGGGGTCTGTTGTTTCTTGGGGCATATCCTGCAGACAGGTTGGGGCGATACTTCTGGGTATGGTGGGATCCAGGTTGGTGCATCATCCTGCGCTTGCGATTGTCATTGGCTTGGTTTATCTTCCCTTCCATCTGGATGGCGGAATCCACCAAAGCTTCAATATCATAAAAGGGAATGTTGACTATCACGATTTGCATCTCATCATGCAGTCCATTCAGAAATCTCTCTTTCTTCTTGGCTTTTGTGTCAATCTCATCAGGGGCATATCTAGCTAGTGACAGAAATCTATCACGGTACTCCACCACAGTCATCCTTCCTTGTTTCAATTCTCTGAACTCATCCCTCATCCTCTTAATCAGACCTGGGGGCACATGAGTCTGGCTGAACTTGATCTTGAATTCTTCCCAAGTCATCATCTGACCTCCGTTCATGGTACAAATGCTATTCCACCAGGCTCTTGCATCACCTGCCAGATAATGGGTGGCAAACAGTACTTTTTCATTGGCCTCAACTCCTGCGACCTCTAAGTTATTCTCCATGGTTTGCAGCCAGTCATCAGCATCTAAGGGCTCTTCAGACTTACTAAAGATATGTGGGTTGGTATTCTGAAAGTTCTTGAGCTTGGATCCATGGTTATCCTGGTTTCTGTGACCTTGATTATTGTGGGCCATCTGAGCTATCTGCTGAAGTGTGGCTAGATTGGCTTGACGTTCGGATCTACTAGCTTCACGGTCAGAAACTAGCATTTGTAGAATCTGCAACATTGGGTCTTGAGATGAGCTGCTCCCTCCGGGATTTCCACGAGTCATCTGAAGATTTAGATAGATAATGAGATAAGAGGGAAATCTCTAAGGTTCAGGGTTTTGTTTCAAAAGCTTTAAACTTTGAGTTTGACTTAGGTTTTGCAAACTAACAACTTCTCTCATTCATTCATTCTAAGCACACAATACAAACTCACACCACAACACAAACATAAAACAGATGGTTTTAAGAACCATTATGTGAAACTACGATACAAAGGGACCGGGTACAATCTCATTCTACGATAGTGCTCAAGTGCATCTAATCGTCATCAATGAAGTCGGAATCATCATCATCAGTGTGGAACTCCATGGCATCGTCCTCCAGGTAGTCATCATCATCACTGAGGTAGGAGTAGAGATCTCCGCGGATGTCTTCACCTTCCTCCTCCTTCTCTTCAAGCTGGATCTCCTATTCACGGATGGTCTTCTCAAGAGCGGCCACCTTCTTGCGAAGATGGTCGATGGTACGATCCTTCTTGTCACATTGACAACGAAGTGATTGGCGCTCCCTAGTGAGGATGGTGAGGGTCTGGTCCTTCTTGACTGCAATGGCATGGTTGTGGTTGGCGTAGGCGCGGGCATTGTCCAACTCCTTATGCCTATCTACAACATGAAGTCAAGATGATCCACATGGTGCTTCAGCTCCGGATGGCCTGGCATCTCCAAGGACATTCTCATATAATCATGCCTTGCATGGTGAGAAAAGTGAGTTCCATTGATCTGGTTGATGTTTTGTCCACACAGACGGGCGAGAGCTTCTTGCATAACCCTGGCTAATCCATCTAGCCAGTTATTCTCCCGAATGCTAAATTGGATCTTCTCCGAAGTGGGTGCTTCCATCTTGCCTCTTAGATCTGCAATTATCAGCCACGATAACTCTCCTCCTTGCTGATCATTGAGTTGTGCCCCAAAGAACTCGGGGTGCGGGCGTTCCAGAAGTTCTGAAAGCTGGCTTAAATCCCGTTCAAAGATGAGCTCTTCTCCGTTGCCCAACTGGTCGAACTTGCTATATGTGACTTCCATCTATAAGAATTTAGGATAAGTAAGTTAGTGAGGTGATCAAGTGTGTCAAATTTTATGTATGATTGCAAGAATTTTTGAGGAACATGATTTTTTTTGAAAGAATCTCAAGGATAAGAGTGGAATAGGTTTTTATAAATACTCACTTCTTTTGTTTTGAAACTAAGTGTTTGTTCAGACGTCCATTCTAACTAGGGTCTCCTATGGTCAGAATGGCTCTGATACCAACTTGTCAACACCCGGATTTTTAATCCCAGATGCATGTTATGCCATACATCACAATCCCAAGATTACTATTTTTGCGAGACATAACAAAAGTAGTACCACAGTACATCATCCATTACAAAGCATAATAAAGGTCTTACAGATAAAGGATCTCATGATCCAGTCTTAATACAATCAAGCAGCGGAAATTAAACGTAGTAAGGGCTCCATCTTCAGGGTCACAGGCAATGCTGACGATGGGAGATGATCCTAGTTGCCATAGACCTCCTGCTGTCCATCCTCCTGGTAGTCCTCTTCATAGTCTGGCCACGGGAATAGCCAGGGACAAAGCCATGAGTACTCTTTAAGTACTCGCAAACTATCACTAACAAGTAAGGTAGTTCTAGTAGGAATCTTAAGCTCTAGGTTTATTTGCAAAAAGATTGGTTTATCTTATACTGAGTTTAGAAGTAAAGAAAACTAATTTAATGTTCTACATCACCTAAGTGGGAACTTAGTTTTCATGTTCACAACCCTGTTGTGGTCAAGTCAAAGTCATAGTTCACTTCACAAGTCATTTTGAAAACATCTGACAACAGATCAGTATGGCCACTCCAACTGTCCATGACCGCGGACGCGGCTATTCGAATAGTTTGACACTTGATGGCTCAATGCACGGCGCCCAGAAAAATGCTTGATGGGGGTGTTGATGTAGAGCTCGTTGGGAACCCCAAGAGGAAGGTATGATGAGCACAGCAGCAAGTTTCCCTCAGTTATGAAACCAAGGTTTAATCGAACCAGTAGGAGCAAGGAAACACCACAAAGGTGTTACTAGCTGAGCTTTGGCAGGGCGCACTACCGATGCTAGTAGCAACGTGGAGACCTGCACAACACAACCACAGAAATTTGTCCCCAACTTGCGATGAGGTTGTCAATCTCATCGTGTTTTGCGGAAAACAAAGGATTAAAGGTATCGAATGGAAAGAAGTAAAAGTTTGCATAAAGTAAACACAAAGCAGAAACAGTTTATAGATTGTATGTAAATAAAAGGACCGGGATCCATAGTTCACTAGAGGTGGCTCTCCTTAGATAGATAACATGCTGGGTAAACAAATTACAGCGGGGCAATTGACAAACACCGAGAAAGCAATACATGCATATACTAATCATCTTGACTCCTCTGAGACTTGATTGGGCATTACAACATAATACATAGACCGCCATCCAACTGCATCTATGACTAATAATCCACCTTCAGGTTATCATCCGAACCCCTCCAAAGATTAAGTTGCAAGCAACAGGTTATTGCTTCTGACTGCGTGTAAAGTAAACAATACGATTGTTCTATGAACAAAGAATTGTTGTTTGCTCCTAGTAGCAACAGACATCTAGTACCTTAGAGATTTCACTTCCCAGTTACTAGAGGCATGAACCCACTATCGAGCATAAATACTAACTCTTGGAGTTGCTAGCATCTACTTGGCCAAGATAGCTACTAACAACGGAAAACATGCAAGATCACAAATAACAAAGACATGATAGAATCAATAATCAATCTGAAGTAGCGTATCAATATCCATCGGATCCCCGCAAACACAACATGTATGAATTACAAATAGATGATCTTGATCATGAACGGAGCTCACAAGATCTAAACATGAAAGCACAAAGGAGGGGAAACCAGCCATCTAGCTACTACATGGATCCGTAGTCCAAGGATGAACTACTCACGCATCACACCGAGGCTTGCATGGTGATGAAGAAGGCCTCGGTGAATTCCCTCTCCGGCAGGTGCGGAAGAGCTTTAGATCCTCCTGATCTAGGGATGGAGATGACTCTGCAATCTTCGTGGACTTTTGATCGGTACTTAGGGTTTTCGTCGAGGGCAACTTATAGGCGGAAGGAGAGGCCGAGGGGGGAGAGCGCACCACCTTCGCGCGGGTTATGCCACCACGGCCGCAGTGGTGTGGTGGCTCCCTGGCCCTTCTCCGCCCGTGATATTCGGCACTTGATCCCTTCCGGAAAAATAGGCACTTTGGCTTTTGTCCGTCAATTCGAGAATATTCATTTTCGACTTTCCGGAACCAAAAATAGCAGAAAGCAAACAGGCACTGTGGCTCTTGTTAATAGGTTAGTCCAAGAAATCATAATAAAAGTACTCCAAAGTTGGAACAAAACACAAGAAAGTGGATAAAACTAAGCATGGAACATCAAAAATTATAGATACATTTGCAATGTATCAACATCCCCAAGCTTAACTCCTGCTCATCCTCGAGTAGGTAAGTGATAAAAAGAAATAATTTTTGAGGTGACATGCACCATCAAAGACTTGATCAAAGTATTTGCAAAACACTCAAAGCTGGGATCATAGTACTTCAATCATATCATGAAAGACAAAGTTCTAGCAATAAGCAAAGAAACTATGATGCAACATGAAAAGGCATAAACAAAAGATTCATGAATGATAATGCTTTGGAAGACATTTGTTTGTTTCACATAAAGAAAACATAGCATAAAAGTATTCAGCTTGTCCCTCAATAGAGTAGCAAATATAAATACATAGGACACCTTCAAAGTTCATAAGAGTGACTAGATACAATAGTTTCAAACAAGCAATAACAAGTTATGCATCAATCAACTAGTCTTGGGACAATGCACTTAGAACTAAGAATGGCCACTATGCTCTCAAAGTAGGTGCATAAAGATAGAAGGTGGAGACTCAATATAATGGTGGAAGAAAAGCCTTTTGTAAAAAGGAAGTAGGGATTCAAGTCTCATAAAGAGCTTCCAAAAATTATGATACTTAAAGCTTTCAGCTCTCATTGCCCCTATCATAAGCATCTTGAAGTGATTAAGGTAAAAGTGAACAAACTATGGTGTGCATGCTTGACGAAGTCTAAGTCAGAAATCTCATGTCCCTTGTATACGAGGGTCGCTCCTCATGCTACTCAAGTTTAGTCACCGGTAAGTTCTTGTCATCGTAAGTACATGTGTATCATTGAGAACCGCCAATGGGGTACCCCTTGCCCGATGATACGGAAGAATCCCCATATCAAAATGACAAGGCAAGCAGACAAAGAGCATCTCAGCATTCTTCTTATTTACCATGGGAATATGGTGCTTTTTTCTCTCTTTCCTCTTTTCATAGTATCTCTTTTTTTTCTCTTTTTTTCTCAATATAGGACTCTTTTTTTAATAAGAAGAATGCTTCATAGACAGCTCATTATGGTTACGCTGCAGGTTTCCACCATGTCAGCATGGATTAGACCAGTGGTCCAGGCGTTTCTCTAACACATATACATAACTCCATGGACTTACAAGCTCCCCTTTCATTTCACACCGACGACATCCATATACAAAAGAGCATGATATCAACTAGGTACAAGTACCACATGCAATGTTGAAAGTGTTCCCCATGAAAGCAAGGTTCTGCTAATTCCCAACAAATAAGTGCAAGCATATACAACATAGACGACACAATGGTTCAAGTTTATTAAGGGCAAGTAAAGTAAAGTGTGCCATCAAGTTCGTGAGAGCTTTAATCACTAGTTTTCTCATAACAAATGGAAGGTAAACAAAAGCATGAATGTACTTGGAATAGCATAAGCTACTAGGTAGGTATGGTGGACTCTTTGGAATAACTTGGTTTAGGGAGTTGGATGCATGAGTGGAACTCATACTTTGTTGTGGAGGCTAGCAAAAGACTGGGAGCGACAAACTAAGAGAGCAATAATGGCCATAATCATGCAGAGCGACAAAATATCATTGATCAAAGCATAAAGTGATACTACAAGTTGAAAACTAAAGGATCATAAAGGCTATGGTGACTTTGTATAGTAATAACATGGTGTGAGCATGTGCCAAGTCAACCCAAATAAAGCATCAAAGGAGAATACCACTATACTATGCTTTAATATGCTAAAACAACGCATGATTCATCCAAGGCACATTAAGCAATCTCAATTGTTTATAACAAGTCATGCTACAGCAAATAATACTAAGCATAAATCCAAAACAATATCAAGCATGGCATGACAAAGCATAGGCCATAGTCAAAAACGAGCTCTTTTTACCACATAAACATTAACTTTCCTACTCTTTTCCAAACCAAACCAAACTATTCGCAAACCAAAGTGTGAAAGAGGGGGTCCAACCAATTTATTCATCAAACTAAGCAAACAAAAGCAAACGAAAAACCAAAACCAAAACGAAAAAGAAGACGCTCCAAGAAAAACACAACTGTGCATGAAATAATAAAAATGAAGCGTTTGGAAGAAACCTGAAATTTTTATTGATGAAGAAGGGGATGCCTTGGGCATCCCCAAGCTTTGACACTTGTACTTCTTGGATATTTCTTGGGGTGACACGCGTGGCATCCCCAAGCTTGAGCTTTAGTCCATCCTTCATCTCATTACTCATTCCTTCCATACACCTGAAAATTTTCCTTCATACAAAACTTCACACAATCTCATTAGCAACATTAGTGCACTGAAGATAAATAAGTCTTAAGGTTCAGTTCTAACACCAAATAAACTTCCATTAGAACACTAGCTACTTTAGCACTTCCCTCAAAAAGATCAATTCCCCAAAAGAACTCAAGAAGGAACTAACAAGAAGCAAATGCAGAAAATGGCAGAAATCTGTCAAAACAGACCAGTAGGTAAAGACAAATTTTTTCGAAGAACTTCTGTTGCTCAAATCAAAAAGTGCTGAACTAACGAAAGTTAGATAATAACCTGGGGCAGAAGCACAAAAACTTACAGCTCAAATCCGACGTACAGAGCTCTCTCAGGAATTTTTACGGTGAAGCACAGAAATCTGTTTCGGGACAGCAACTTTCCCAATCATTACTTCACTCTCATTAGAGGTTACTCTTGGCACAAAAAGCAAATAAAAAAGATAAGGTGAGGTTATTACAGAGGTAATAACTTCCAAGACTCATCTAAAAACTCTTGGGTTATCTCCCAACAAGTACTTTTCTTTAATGCCTTTAAGTTAGGCATAAGAAGCAAAGAAAGAATCAAGTGTTCTCAAATAAGTACATGTGTATCATTGAGAACCGCCAACAGGGTACATCATATCAAGACAACAAGGCAACAAAGCATGCATTCTTATTATTTACCATGGGAATATGGTGCTTTTTTCTCTCTTTCCTTTTCATAGTATCTCTTTTTCTCTTTTCTTTTTTCTCAATATAGGACTCTTTTTTATAAGAAGAATGCTTCATAGACAGCTCATTATGGTTATGGTTTCCACCATTCGTACATTGATTAGAATAGCTTCTCTAACACATATACATAACTCCATGGACTTACAAGCCCCTTTCATTTCAAATACATCCATATACAAAAGAGCATGATATCAACTAGGTACAAGTACCAAGTGCAATGTTGAAAGCGCTCTATGACAAGATGGTTCCGCTAATTGAAACAAATAAGTGCAAGCATATACAACATAGAAGACACAATGGTTATTAAGGGCAAGTAAAGTGTGCCATCAAGTTCGTGAGAGCTTTAATCACTAGTTTTCTCAACAAGTGGAAAGGTAAACAAAAGCATGAATATACTTGGAATAGCATAAGCTAATAGGTAGGTATGGTGGACTCTTTGGAATAACTTGGTTTAGGAGTTGTATGCATGAGTGAACTCATACTTGATACGGAGGCAAGCAAAAGACAAAACTAAGAGAGCAATAATGGCCATAATCATGCAGAGCGACAAAACATCATTGATCAAAGCATAAAGTGATACTACAAGTTAAAACTAAAGGATCATAAAGGCTATGGTGACTTGAGATAGTCAACATGGTGTGACCATGTGCCAAGTCAACCCAAAATAAAGCATCGAAGGAGAATACCACTATACTAAGATATAATATGATAAAACAACGAATGATTCATCCAAGCAACATAAAGAAATCTCAATTGTTTATAACAATTCATGCTACAACAGCATACTAAGCATAAAGCCAAAATAATATCAAGCATGGCATGCCAAAGCATAGGCCAACCAAAAACAAGCTCTTTTACCACATAAGCATGAACTTTCCTACTCTTTTCCAAACCAAACCAAACCAAACTATTTGCAAACCAATGTATGAAAGAGGGGGTCCAACCAATTTATTCAGAAAACTAAGAAAACCAAGCAAATGAAAAACATTAATTTAAACGAAAAAGAAGACGCTACAAGAAAAAAACATCTATGAATGAAAAAATAAAAATGAAGTTTGAAGAAACCTGAATTTTTATTGATGAAGAAGGGGATGCCTTGGGAATCCCCAAACTTTGACGCTTGTACTTCTTGGATATTTCTTGGGGTGACACGTGTGGCATCCCCAAGCTTGAGCTTTAGTCATTCCTTCATCTCATTACTCATTCCTTCCATACACCTGAAATTTTTCCTTTATACAAAACTTCACACAATCTTTATTAGCAACATTAGTGCACTCAAGATAAATAAGTCTTAAGGTTCATTCTAACACCAAATAAACTTCCATTATAACACTAGATACTGTAGCACTTCCCTCAAAAAGCTCAATTCTCCAAAAGAACTCAAGAAGGAACCAACAGGAAGCAAATGCAGAAAATGGCAGAAATCTGTCAAAACAGACCAGCAGGTCAAGACGAATTTTTTCAAAGACTTTCTGTTGCTCAAATAAAAACTTGTTGAACTTACGAAAGTTAGATAACAACCTGGGTGAGAAGCACAAAAAATTACAGCTCAATCCGACATACAGAGCTCTCTCACGAATTTTTACGGTGAAGCAAAAAAATCTGTTTCGGGACAACAACTTCCCCAATCATTACTTCTCTCTCATTAGAGGTTACTCTTGGCACAAAAAGCAAATAAAAAGGATAAGGAGAGTTTATTACAGTGGTAATAACTTTCAAGACTCATCTAAAACTCTTGGGTTATCTCCCAACAAGTACTTTTGTTTAACGCCTTCAAGTTAGGCATGATAGTTTGAGAAGATGCTCACATAAGACATATGAATTGAAGTAAAAGAGAGCATCAAGAAGAAAATTCAAAGAACATTTAAGTCTAACCCACTTCCTATGCATAGAAATCTTATAAAGGAACAATTTGAAAACACAAAGCAACAAGCATAGTAAAAGAAAGCAAAACATTTTAACCAAGACTTTCAACATAAAGAGGGAAAACTTCATATTATTGAGATACATAAAACCATGTTTCCCTCTCATCATAATAACTTTCAGTAGCACATCTTGAATAAAATTAACAATGTAACTATCACATAAAACATTTCTTATCATGAGCCACATGCACAAAATGAGTTATTACTCTCACATAAGCATAAGTCATTCTTATTAATTATGGTAAGAACAGAATTCAATAAAATAGCCTATCTCATTATTATTCTCATCACCATAATCATCAAATATAGGAGGCATATTGTAATCGCATAATTAATTGCCTCCCTCAATATTAGTAGGTGGACTGAAATATACTTCATCATTCATCATTATTACATGTCATATTCTTCATATATTGGAGTTTTGACATCATCATAAGCAATAGGGCCAATAGCTATCTTCCAAAAGTTTGGGAATTTAAGATCATTTTCTTAAGCAACACGCACCAGATTTAGACTTTTCCATATATTAACAACATTGCTTTATTAGCATGCAAAATAAGGGTTCCATAGGTTTTTTTAATTTTCTCTCCCGAAACACTTCCATGTCCTAACTCAAGATAAAATACTATAAAAAGCTCTCTAATTTTATTTGTTGTTTTTCCATTAAGCCTAACTAGTGAAAACAAGAAACAAAAAGGAACAAAATGCAGAATCTAAAAGGAAATAACCCAGGAAGCACTCTGCAGGGAGGATGTGAGTACCTTCTGCTTACCATCCCGGCAGCAGCCATGAGAAAATAAGCGTTTGCCGTGGGAGGTTCTATTCTTCTTAATCCTCCGGTTAATTGAATACCTTTTACCTTACCTCCCAGCAGCAGGCTGCCCGGGAAAGCTAGCTTGATATGTCTACATACTTCTATTCTTCTTAAGGCAGTTGTTGAACAGGCCTCAAGTCTTGAGAGGTTTGTGGGAAACGGCTGACAATGACAGAGGATTTTTCCTTAAAGTGGATCACCCCAAGGTTTTGCTCAGCGAACTCCCAGGGAAGGAGGTGGTCAAAGGTATCCCTCTCTCAAGCAACCCGCTACTTGATCAAGATACAGAAGTCTCTTGTGTCCCCAACACTGCCAATACACTTGTGTCGAGGGTGTATAGGATTGCTGCACTAGTTCAACGATGAATAGTGAAATACAATTATGGTATGGATATAAGACAAGGGTGGTAGAAAAATAATGGCTTGATGGTGTGGAAAAGAACTAAAGTAAAAACTGAAATATAAAGAAGGAAGCAAAAGCGAAACATGCAGCCAGAATCTGTGACAGCAAGCGATTATTTAGGTGACTTGAGAAACAAGGCTACTGGGGATCATACTTTCCACTTAGTGAACACTCTCTCCATAAATATATTATCTTCATGATACTACTCTTAACTACTCTCAGGTTGGACACTCTCTAGTCGATGGTAGGGCCTCTTAACAGCACACCTCAAGGGTAAGCCTTTCCCATCTAGAAAACCCCACACTATCACCTTGAGTACTAGATGAGGTCCAACAAACACCACAATTTCATAAAGACATCCAACTCCAAATAATAACTCACTTAACCAAGTATTTGTAATCTCTATCCTAAAGTGCCCTGCCATGGTGAAACCTTGCATCACTTTCACACACACATGGGGAGAAGCGGGGGGAGATCTCATTAAAGCACTTGACTAGCAAAGGTAGATCTATAGATTACAAGCTCATGATCTCAATAATATCACACGCAGAGAGAGATGACCACATAGCTACCCGGTGGGAACCCTTAGCCTCAGAGAGATCTACTCCCTCATCATCATGGGAATCAGCAATGGTGATGGAGATGGTGAGTGGAGATCGATGGGGATGGCACACTTCGAGAGCACTTCAGATCGGCGGTGCGGGGTCTTAAACACGAAACTTCTGTCCCCCAAATCTCCCCTTTGGTGGCTGGCCGGTAGCTGCTGGTACTTTTCATGTATTTCTGATTGACGAGTCTAGGGTTTTGGTTGTCGGGGAGGCTCTTATAGCGAAAGAGGCAGGTCGATTGGAGTGCCAGAAATTTTACCACACACACAGTGGCATGCAGGGGCTAGCCAACACTTTTCCACCATGGTGTGTGAATGCCCTGAATAGCCCTCCTCCGTCATCTGCTTCGGCTTAAGCCGTGAGTCTTCGGTAAAATAGGAACTTTTGGCTTTTTGTCCGTCAATTCTGAGAATGTATTGATTTTCTAACTTTCTGGAACAAAATAGCAAAAAGCAGACCAACTAACACTTGTGGCTCTTGTTAAATAGGTTAGTCCAAGAAATCTATATGAAAAGTACTCCAAAGTGTGGACAAAACATAAGAAAGTAGATAAAACCAAGCATGGAACATCACAAAAATATAGATACCACATTTGCAATGTATCAGTGTTCTATACCTTTCTTGAGTGGGAGTTGATATTTAATGGTGCAGCTTCTGCTTTTCATATCAATGATGGCACCAACAGTTCTAGAAAAGGTCTCCCCAAAAGTAATAGGAATACGGAGAAGCATTGTATTCAACATCAAAACCTTAGAAATCACTTAGAGGGACATAAGAATCATTAACCATAATAAGAAACATCATTAAGATTCCCCCATGAGTTTCTTTTTAGCATTAATAATGAGTGGGACATTCAAATAGCAATCTTCAGGGAGGCAAATCAATCATATCATAAATCCTTCTAAGCATAATAGAAACACTTCTATATCAAGATCACACAAAGCTTTGAAATCAAAGTCACTCACTTTCATATTAATGATGGGTTCCCAAACCATCTTCTTTTCTTTATAGGAATAAGAAACTTTATGTTTCATCTTTTCTTCTTTAATAATCTTTATAGAGCATCAGTAATGTGTGTTTTTGTAAAGCCATGTTCATAGCACTAGCATTAGGACTTTTAGCAAGTTTTGCAGAACTTAATAACTTTAGAGATATTTGCAACCATCAAGATCAAAAAATCAACTTTATCATCTCAGTAGTAGCAGCACTATTACAACTCAACACTAGTGGTAATGATAGTAGAAACACTAATGTTTCTAGCAATTTCATCTTCTCTTTTTCCCACTTAGCATGTAATTCAGCTAATAGTGTAATATTTTCATCAATTACTTACTTACATGGCATTAGTAGCTGCAAAGGGATTGTCATTAGTTTCAGGTTTAGCAGCCATTTTGTTCAAAAGATGTTTGAGCTTTAAGCCAATGATGCTATATTTCTTTCAACATTAGAAGTTTTTCCATCAATAGTTTTATTTAGAAAATAGTTTTTTTACTAATAAAGTCTTTAAGCATAACTTCAGAAGGATTCAGAGGGAGCACTCTTATTATTGTTATGAAATTTCCATAAGCTTTATTACCATTGTTGGGGAGGATATGGACATAATTGTTGTAACACCAAAATTGTTCCTATAAGCGACATTTATTACCATAAGCATTGTTGCCAAAATGGTATTATTTCTTATATAGTTCACATCAACTTGCTCTTCTTGAGCAACCAGGAAAGAGCTAAAGGGACATTATTTGAGATCATGTATAAGGCTTTCCATTAACAAGCATGGACATAATAATATCAATCTTATACCTTCAAGGGAGGAGGTTTCTTCAACAGAATTTACCTTCCTTGTAGACTCTCTCAGAGTATGCCATTCTGGAATAATTAACCCTCATATTGTCCAAAAGTTTTGTTCATTACACCAAAGTGATGAATCATAAAGGTAACTCCAACAGCTGGAATCCAATAGGTTCTTGAAGAATAGTTTAATCCTGCATAAAAAGTTTGGATGATCATCCAAGCGAGGCAGTCCATGAGTGGGACAATTCTTAACCAAAGACTTCATTCTTTCCCAATCTTGAGCAACATGCTCATTTATCGCAAGTTTGTTTAAACTTCATTATTTCACTTCTCATGGATATAATCTTAGCAGGAGGATAGTATTTTCCAATAAAGCATCTTTGCACTTAGTTCAAGAATCAATACTATTCTTAGTTAAAATTCAACCATTCTTTAGCTTTTTCCTCTCAAAGAGAAAGAAACGTTTCAGTTTAATAATATCACCATCCCTATATCCCTAATGCTTTTGCATCTCACAAAGTTCAACAAAGTTATTTAGATAGGGCTTGGCATCTTCATCACCAATACCGAGAATGTTCTCTCATATACAAGATTGAGCAAAGCAGGTTTTATCTCAAAGAAAGTATTATTTTTCATTATATGGGTAGAGCAATAAGGTGTGCTCATAAAATCATTGTTGTTGAATTGCTAGTATGAAGTCACACAACTTAGTGTTCTCAAGAGTAGTCATTTTCACGGGGTTTTCAAATAGAAAGCAAACTAGTAAAATCAATTTTTTGTGTTTTTGAAGAACAAAACAAACAAGCAAAGCAAAAAAGAAACGTAAAACATTGGCAAACAACAAAGTAAAGAGATTGTAGGTTGGAGAATCCCCTTGTGACCAGATGTCCTTGACTCCGCGTCAAGCGCTTGACAGCAGAAAAAAATCTTTCTTTGGCTCGTGGTTGATGTAAAGCTTGTTAGAACCCCAAAGAGGAAGGTATGATGATTCCACAGCAGCAAGTTTTCCCTCAGTTATGAGACCAGTTTAATCTCAGAACATTGGTGAACAAAGGAAACACCCCAAAGGTGTGTTACTAGTATAGCGAACAAACTGGCAGGGCACCTCACCAGGTGCTAGTAGCAACACTGCAGGGAACTACTGCAAACTGTCCACAACACAGAACTTTAATCCCAACTGCATGATGAGGTTGTCAATCTCACCGTGTTTTGCAAAAAAACAAAGGGATTAAACATATGTCGAATGGAAAGAAGTAAAAGTTTAAATAAAGTAAACACAAAGCGATGAAGATTGTGGGTGTATGTAGAGTAAGGACCAGTTCATAGTTCACTAGAGGTGGCTCTCCTTAGATAGATAACATCTTTGGGTAAACAAATTACAGGGGCAATTGAGAAACACCGAGAAAGCAATACATGCATATACTAATCATCTTGACTCTCAGAGACTTGATTGGGCATTACAACATAATCATAGACCGCCATCCAATGCATCTATGACTAATAATCCACCTTCAGTTATCATCGAACCCCCTCAGTATTAAGTTGCAAGCAGATTATTGCTTCCTAGCTGCGTGTAAAGTAAACAATACAATTGTTCTATGAACAAAGGATAGTTGTTTTCTCCTAGTAAACAGCACATCTAGTACCTTAGAGATTTCTATCACTTCCCCAGATTACAGGCATGAACCTGTCGAGGCATAAGCTAACTCTTGGGTTACTAGCATCTACTTGGCTAGATAGCTTAACAACGGAAAGCATGCAAGATCTCAAATAACAAAGACATGATAGAATCAATAATCAATCTAAAATATCATCTCAATATCCATCAGATCCCCCCAAACACAACATGTATGGATTACAAATAGATGATCTTGATCATGAACGGAGCTCACAAGATCTAAACATGATAGCACAAAGGAGGAGAAACCAGCCATCTAGCTACTACATGGATCCGTAGTCAAGGATGAACTACTCACGCATCACAAGGCTTGCATGGTGATGAAGAAGGCCTCAGGGTGAATTCCCTCTCCGGCGAGGTATCGGAAGAAGCGGATCCCTCGATATAGGGATGGAGATAATGACCCTTTCTGAGACTCTTTCGTGGATTTTTGATCGGGTACTTAGGGTTTTCGTCCCGAGGGCAACTTATAGGCGGAAGGAGAGGCCGAGTGGGTGCCGGGAGCCACCACACCACCCCCTGGGGCGGGCCAGGCCTGGCCGCGCGGCCAGGTGGTGTGGCCGGCCCCTGGACCCTCTCCGTCTCGTATTCAGCATGATCCCTTAGGAAAAATAGGCACTTTGGCTTTTGTCTAGTCAATTCGAGAATATTCATTTTTGACTTTCTAGAACCAAAAACAACAAAAACAGACTGGCCAGCCTTGTGGCTCTTGTTAATAGGTTAGTCCAAGAAATCTTATGAAATGTACTCAAAGTTGGAACAAAAACACAAGAAAGTGGATAATACTAAGCATGGAACATCAAAATTATAAATACATTTGCAATGTGTCGAGTCCTCATAACCAATCTCTTTACTTTGTTATTCTTGTTTTGCTTAGTTTCTTTTTGCTTTGTTTGCTTGTTTCTTTATCAAAAACACAGAAAAAATAGTTTTACTAGTTTGCTTTCTTATTCAAAAACACAAAAATGACTACTCTTGAAAACACTAAGTTGTGACTTCACTATCACCAACAACAATGATTTTATAGAGCACACCTATTGCTCCACTGTGCTGAAGATACTTTCTTTGAGATAAAACATGCTTTGCTCAATCTTGTTTGAGAGAACAATTTTCTGGTATTGGTAATGAAGATGTTTACCATCTAAATAACTTTGTTGAACTTTGTGAGATGCAAGCATAGGGATATAGATGGTGATATTATTAAGCTGAAATTGTTTCCTTTCTCTTTGAGAGGAAAAGCTAAAAGAATGGTTGAATTCCTTAACTAGGAATAGTATTGATTCTTGGACTAAATGCAAGATGCTTTTATTGGGAAATACTATCCTCCTGCTAAGATTATATCATGAGGAAGTGAAATAATGAGTTTAAACCATCGATAATGAACATGTTTCTCAAGCTTGGGAAAGAATGAAATCTTTGGTAAGAATTGTCCCACTCATGGACTGACTGCTTGGATGATCATCCAAACTTTGATGGAGGATTGAACTATTCTTCAAGGAACCTATTGGATTACGCTGCTGGAAGTACCTTTATGACCATTACTTTGGGTCTTTGCAACAAAACTTCTAGACAATATGATGGTTAATTATTAAGAATGGCATCTTGAGAGAGCTCCATAAGGTAGGAAGGTAAATTCTTGACTTCCTCATGAGTGAAGATTGATATTATTATGTCTATGCATGTGGAAAGCCCATATTGATCCAAATAATGTTCCTTTAGCCTCTTTGGTTGCTCAAGAAGAGCAAGTTGATGTGAACTTCATAAGAAATAATAATTTTGGCAATAATGCTTATAGGATTAATTTGGTATATAATTATAAGCCTTATCCTCAACAATGGTAATGCTTATGGAAATTTTACAACAATAGTGAGTGCTCCTCTGAACTTGATATGCTTAAAGAGTTTATTAGTAAACAAACTACTTTCAATAAAACTATTGAGGAGAAACACTCTAATGCTGAAGAAATATAGCATCTTTGCTGAAGCTCAATCTCTTTGAATAAAATGGCTGCTAAACCTGAATCTAATGAAATCCTTTGTAGCTACTAATGTTATTTAAGTGAGAATTGATGAAAATGTTAGACTGATAGCTGAATTACATGCTAAGTGGGAAAGAAGATGAAATTGCTAGAAACATTAGTGTTTCTACTATTACCACCACTAGTGTTGAGGCTAGTAATAGTTCTACTACTTTAGATGATAAATTTGATTTTGATCTTGATGGTTGCAATATCTCTGAAGTTATTAAGTTCCTACAAGCTTGCTAAAGTCCTAATGCTAGTGCTATGAACATGGCCTTTACAAAACAAATTACAGATGCCTCTATAAATATTAAAGAAGAAAAAGATGAAACATAAAGCTTCTATTCTATAAAACAGGAAGATGGTTGAACCCATCATTAATATGAAAGTGAATCTCTTTGATTTCAAGCTTTGATCTTGATAGTAGTGTTTCTATTATGCCTAGAAGGATTTATGATATTTGATTTTCCTCTAGAAGATTGTTATTTGAATGTCTCCTTGATGATAATGCTAAAAGAAACTCATGGGAGTCTTAATGATGTTCTTATTATAGTTAACAATGCCTATGTCCCGTTGATTTCTATGTTTTGGACACTTGAAACACTTGATTCTTTCTTGCTTCTATGCCTAACTTAAAGGCGTTAACGAAAAGTACTTATTGGAGATAACCCAAAGTTCTATATGAGTCTTGGAAGTTATTAGTTCAATGTAATAACCGCTCCTTATCCTTTTTATTTGCTTTTTTGTTGCCAAAGTAACCTCTAATGAGAGAAAGTAATGATTGGGAAAGTTGTTGTCCCAAAACAGATTTCTGTCCCATAGTAAAAATTCGTGTATAATATCTGAACGTCTTTTTGAGGCGTTAATTTTTGTGCTTATGCCCCAGGTTGTTATATAACTTTTGTTAGTTCAAAACTTTTTTATTGGAGCAACAGAAGGTGTTCGAAAAAATTCGTCTTTACCTTCTGGTCTGTTTTGACAGATTTCTGCCATTTTCTGCATTTGCTTCTTGTTGGTTCCTTTTTGAGTTCCTTGGGGAATTGAGATTTTTGAGGGAAGTGCTTAAGTAGCTAGTGTTCTAATGGAAGTTTATTGGTGTTATAACTGAACCTTAAGACTTATTTATCTTGAGTGCACTAATGTTGCTAATAAAGATTGTGTGATTTTGTATGAAGGAAAAAATTTCAGGTGTATGGAAGGAATGAGTAATGAGATAAAGGATGGACTAAGCTCAAGCTTGGGGATGCCACACGTGTCACCCCAAGAAATATCCAAGAATTACAAGCGTTGATAAATCTTAGGGATGCCAAGGCATCCCCTTCTTATCAATAAAATCCCAGGTTTCTTTAAGCGCTTCATTTTATTGTTTCATACCACTGATTATTATTCTTGGGCGTTTTCTTTTAAGATTTTTTGTTTTTTCGTTTGCTTTGTTTCTTAGTTTTGCTGAATAAATTGGTTGGACCTCCTCTTTCATATATTGGTTTGCAAATAGTTTGGTTTGGATTGGAAAAAAGTAGGAAAGTTCATGCTTAAGTGGTAAAGAGAGCTTGTTTTTTATTTGTGGCCTATGCTTTGTCATGCCATGCGATATAGTTTTTTCTTTATGTAGTATTCTTTGTTGTATGACTTGTTATAAACAATGTGGATTGCTTAATGTGCCTTGGATGAATCATGCGTTGTTTTAGTATAATAAACATAGTATAGTGGTATTCTCCTTTGATGCTTTATTTGGGTTGACTTGCGCATACTCACACCATGTTATGACTATCTCAAGTCACCATAAGCCTTTGTGATCCTTTAGTTTTCAACTTGTAGTATCACTTTATGCTTTGATCAATGATGTTTTGTCGCTACGCATGATTATGGCCATTATTGCTCTCTTGGTTTTGTCGCTCCAGGTCTTTGCTAGCCTCCTGACCAAGTATGAGTTCCACACATGCATCCAACTCCTAAACCAAGTTATTCAAAGAGTCCACCAACACCTACCTACTAGCATGCTATTCTAAGTATATTCATGCTTTTGTTTACCTTCAAATTAAACTTATTATGAGAAAACTAGTGATTAAAGATCTCACGAACTTGGCAACTTTACTTTCTTGCATAATAAACGAACCATTGTGTTGTATATGTTGTATATGCTTGCACTTATTTATTGGGGATTAGCAGAACCATGCTTTCATAGAGCGCTTTCAACATTGCACTTGGTACTGTACCTAGTTGATATCATTCTCTTTTTGTATATGGATATCATCGATTGTGAAATGAAAGGAGCTTGTAAGTCCATTGAGTTATGTATATGTGTTAGAGAAATGCAGGGCTGGTCTAATCCATCTTGACATGGTGGAAACTAACGGCAGAACCATAATGAGCTGTCTATGAAGCATTCTTCTTATAAAAAAAGTCCTATATTGAGAAAAAGATAAAGAAAAAAGAGATATGAAAAGGAAAGAGAGAAAAAGCACCCATATTCCCATGGTAAATAAGAAGATTGCTGAGATGCTCATTGCAGCCCTTTGTCATTTTGATATGGGGATTCTTTCGTATCATCAGGCAAGGGGTACCCTGTTGGCGGTTCTCTATGATAAACATGTACTTACAATGACAAGAACTTACTGGTGACTAAACTTGAGTAGCATGAGGAGCGGCCCTCATATACAAGGGACAGTTCCTAACGTGTACTTCCGTCAAGCATGTAAACCATAGTTTGTTCACTTTAACCTTAATCACTTCAAGATTATTATGAAAGGGCCAAAGAGTGCTGAAATATCTAAGTACCATAATTTTTGAAGCTCTTTATGAGACTTGAATCCCTACTTCCTTCTATGAAGGCCTTTCTTCCACCATTATATTGAGTCTCCACCTTCTACCTTTATGCACCTACTTTGAGAGCATAGTTGCCATTCTTAGTTCTATGTGCATTTTCCCAAGACTAGTTGATTGATGCATAACTTGATATTTATTGTTTTAAACTATTTGTATCTAGTCACTCTTATGAACTTTGAAGGTGTCCTATGCATTTATATTTGCTACTCTATGAAGGACAAGCTGAATGCTATTATGCTATGTTTTTCTTTATGTGAAACAAACAAAGCGTCTTGCAGCATTGTTATTCATGAATCTTTGTTTGTGCCTTTTTCATATTTGCATCATGGTTTTACTTTGTCTGATTGCTAGAACTTTGTCTTTCATGCATTATGGTTAACTTATGATCCCAGCTTTGAATGTTTTACAAATACTTTGAAGTCAAGTCTTTGATGGTGCATGTCACCTCAAAATTATTCTTTCTTTTATCACTTACCTACTTTTCGAGGGCGATCAAGAAATTAATCTTGGGTATGTTGATACATTGCAAATGTATCTATAATTTTGATGTTCCATGCTTGGTTTTATCCACTTTCTGAGCGTGTTTGTCCACTTTGGAGTCCACTTTTATTATGATTTCTTGGAATAACCTATTAACAAGAACACAGTGCCCATTTGCTGTTTTCTGCTGTTTTTGGTTCAGGAAAGTCGAGGAAAATGAATATTCTCGGAGTGGACAGGGACAAAAGCCAAAAGTTCTATTTTCCGGAAGTCATCGAGATGCCATGTCTGAGGCGGAGGGAGGAGCAGGGGGCACCACACTGCAGCCGCGTGGGCCAGCTTTGGCAGCGCCCGGAGGTGGTGTGGCCAGCCTAAGAACCCCTCGGCCTCTCCTTCCAGCCTATATATTGCCCTCAGGACAAAACGCCTAAGTACTAGATCAAAAATCCTACTGAAAGGTGCATGGCCGCCGTCATGCATCCCTAGATCGGGAGGATCACTGGCTCCTCCCGAGCAACGCTATGCGGAGAGAAATTCACCACCGGAGGCCTTCTTCATCACCACTACAAAGCCTCCGAGTCGTGAGTAGTTCATCGCAGACTACGGATCCATGTAGTAGCTAGATGGCAGTTCTCCTCCTTTGTGCTTTCATGTTTTAGATCTTGTGAGCTCCGTTCATGATCAAGATCATCTATTTGTAATGCTGCATGTTGTGTTTGCAGGGATCCGATGGATATTGACATGCTATTTGAGATTGATTATTGATTCTATCATGTCTTTGTTATTTGTGATCTTGCATGCTCTCCGTTATTAGTAGCTATCTTGTGAATTAAGTGCTTGCAACTCCAAGAGTTAGTATTTATGCTCGATAGTGGGTTCATACCTCTAGTAATCTTGAGAGTAATGAGAAATCTCTAAGGTCAGATGTGCACATTGCTACTAGGAGAAAACAACAATCCTTTGTTCATAGAACAATCATATTGTTTACTTTACCATAATTAAATAAAGAAATAATCATTTATTTTGCAACTTAACTACTTTGGAGGGTTGGATGATAACTTTGAAGGTGGATTATTAGTCATAGAATGCGGTCACGGTTGGATGGCCGGTCTACATGTATAATATTGTAATACCCATATATCAAGTCTCAAAGGAGTCAAGATAGTTAGTATATGCATGTATTGCTTTCTCGATGTTGTCAATTTCAGCATGTAATTTGTTCACCACCATGTTATCTATCTTAAGGAGAGCCACCTCTAGTGAACTATGGATCCGGTCCTTTTCTTTTACATACAATCTACAAACTGTTTTACTACTTTGTGCCTTTCTACAAACTATTACTTCTTTCCATTCCAATCACGTTTAATCCTTTGTTTTCGACAAATGCCAATTGAGATTGACAAGCTCATGCATGAAGTTAGGGGATAGAAGTTACAGTGGTTGTGTTGTGCAGGTCTCCATATTTGCTACTAGGAAATGGTGCGCACCTTGAAGGCTCGATTCTTAACACCTTTGGGGTATTTCCTTGCTCCTCTTACCCCGGTTAAGCTTAAAGCCTTGGTTTCATAACTGAGAGTAAACTTCTCTTCTGGTATCATCCTTATTACATCATACCTTCCTCTTGGGGTTCCCAACAAGCTCTACATCAACATCGAGCCATCAATCTTGTATGACTTCAGTATTTTCTCGTACTTTATTATGGCTAGAACAGTTTGGTTCCTTTGAAGCATGACCTACAAAATGAGACTTGTAAGACACATGCATGAATAGGAATTGACAATGTGATGATCTAGTCTCATAGTCTTCTCAAAGCATACCTCATTCTTTGATCAAACCAATGGTAGAGAAGATCACCTTGATAAGTCGGTCATGTGATCCGCAAAGGATAAGGCATTGTTGTAACATCAGCAAAACACTTGCTAGAGAAGTGTTGCTTCTTTAACCTATAGTATTGCTTTAAAGCGCAAATGTCACGAGGAAATAATATTACGAGAACCACCTTTGCTTCCTCGCTATTCTCAGCTTGAACTATAAAAATCTCTATGAACAACAACGGTAGCATATATAACAAATGGTAAGCTAAGAAGACTAGGGATAGATAAATGGATTATGTTCGATAGACAGCTGACTTACATGTAGCTTTTCACTAAACCTTTGAAGGAAATACCAAATGCGGGGCATTTCAGTGGTGTTTATTTCCATCAAGGCGGATAAGAATATCATTCCTCAACAGCGCATGTGATCGATTCTATATAAGAAGATTCATGTGGATCTAGTATCCTTCTGAATCCTGCTATAGATGTGATCGGAAAGCCTTGATTTGAGTTATTTCAAGCATTTGCTCAAGTTTTCATAAATTCCATTGCCCATTTATAATATTAATCTTAAATCATGGTGAAAAGCCAAATAATTACATCAAAAATATCAATGTATACATATTTTTACATAAAATAACATGTCTTGCTACTAGTCTCTGAACACATAACAAATTTGGTGTCATGCTCCTTTTCAAGGGAGTATGTATATGTCTCGTCGATACTGCGGAGTGGATTAGTTGGAGATCATTACCGGTTTGTTGCTTTGAGAACTTGCCTATTGATGCCCTGGATTACTGTTGTTTGCAATTTGGGTGAGTATTGGGCTGTTGATATTTACATTAGAGCAGAATTCTGAGAATTCTCTTTATTCCATTTGTGCATGGCAGCATATAATGGTTGTGTTAGTGGTGCTAAGTTTAGTCCCACATTGCTAGTTGAATGAGTTATACATCCTTATATACTAGGTTGTTCCACCACTCACTTAGGTGTGAGAAGAAAGAGAGAAGCTCTCCACGCACTCCTCCTCGGCCGCTTGCCTCGCCTGCGTCGTCATGCGTGAGCGAGCTGCAGGTTCTTGAGAGAATCGCGTTGAGCCGATCTTTATTTTTGTTAATTGGGAAGACTAATTATATGGAATTAATTACGAGTCATTGCTGCACCGCGTTAATTGAGTTAACTATTTCTAGTGCTTTTATGGGGCGTGAAATGGGCTTACATTACTGGAAACTTCGGATTGTGGGCTGGAGTCCCACGATCTCCACGACTTAGCAGCTATATAAGCGTCTGCGCTAAACCTAATCGGCACAACCTACCCTGTCGTCTCCTTCCAGTCTATTCGCGCCACTTAGCCGTCTTCCTGGCCCGACTTGCGGCATGCACACCCATGAATCAAGCGATGGGCCTCAGGCCCGCGTCTCTTGTGTGAACTTTTACAGCAAATTGTGAGGGTAATTTGGTTTTAGGAGCACTTGGCGGCCTCTTTGGCTTCCTGGCGATCTTCCGGCAGCGAGTTCCCGGATGGCGACCTTTGGTATCGACCCTGTTCGACGGCCTCAACGCAGGCGGCGGCCCCCATGCCTCTGCGCTGCTACCGGCTGAAGTTTGCTCTACCATGCGTGTCTGGCGGAACTTTCTCTTTCATATTATGCTAGGGTGTCTTGTTCTAGCGCTTGGTATTAGATCTTAATAGGTTTGTCTTATTTGGAGTGTAATTTAATTTCATCTACTTTGTGAGTTTGCATGATCTATTTAATTGGTGGTGTGTATGATCATGGCACTTTGACAATCGATTTATTCGGATTAAATCATATGGATTGTGCTATATTTTTCAACAATCCAGCCTTATTGCTATTGGTAAGCATGAATTCCTTTGGTGTAGCTTGGCAGCTACTAGGCCGCCCTTAGTTTGATGGTATGCACTACTAAGAGATGGTAGCGAGAGGAAAATTCTATGGTTTAAGAAAAACCTAAACTGCTATGGCACTACTCTTGGCAAACCTGAAGGAGATCTTTATCTGGCTGAAGCGAGAAGCGACACTTAAGAAAGTCGATACCATGTTTATGGTAAAGGTCTGTTCGGTATTCTTGGCGATAACATTGTTGACCGCATACATGTCATTTGATGATAATGGCAAGAGGGGTGGGATGCGCTTCGATGATGCCCTAATTTGGGTCTCGGATCACTGTACTTGAGTTGTATATCATACGAGCGAATTCTATGACTACAATATGGTTGATAAGCGCTCCGTCGTTGAGAAAGCTCATGAGATAGAATCACTTGCCAAAGAACTTGAAGCTTGAGTTCAAAGTGTACCTTACCGAGACAAGTTTGTGGCGGAAGGCATTATTATAAAAGCTTCCTCCTATGTGGAGGAACTTTACTACTCTCTACGAAACATAAGAGACAAGAGTTTTCGTTCTGAGGATCTCATTGGTTTCTCTTCATGTGGAAGATAAGGCCCGGAAGCTTAAAGGACTGCGATCTTCGATGATTTGAGGGAGCTTCTATTGCCAATTTGGTACATAAGAAAAACTTACAATCCCACAAGTTCAAGAATAGAACAAATCTAATGGCAAAGGGAGAGTTTGAAGGCTTTGAAAAGGCCACTCACTCAACCAACAAGAGGAAAAATGATAGAAGAAAGGCTCTTGCCACATCTACAGGTGATCTCTGATTAATTTGGGCGACCTAGCTACACTAATCGCTTTGACAAGTGATGGCAACATGGAACAACGGCAAGAACGCTTGTGCATGTTGTTAATTAAGCGATCTTGATATGAAGGGCGTTGGGTGCTTATATGTTTACGCCTACTATCGCTCGGTATGTCATTCTCTAACCGAATGGTGGATTGACAAGGTGCTAATACACATGTATGTTACGATATTTCCATGTTCACTTCTGTATGAGGTTCTGCAAGGACTTCCTCACGTACCGATGAGATGTATCTCGAGAATAGTTGAGAACGTTAAGAGGAAGCTATGATCAACCACGATGTAAGTTTCCCTCGGTTATGAAACCAAGGTTATCGAACCGGATGAAGCAAGGGAACACCTCCAAGGTATTGTATGCCAACATATGGAATCCTATGTACAACACAACCACAGAACTATACTTTAACTTATAGTGATGTTGTCAGTCTCTTGGTTTCTTGCTGAAAACAAAGGATTAAGCGTTGTGTGGAAGAAAGTAAAAAGAAAGCATGCGAGAGAAGTAAATGAAAGCAATAAACGATTGTAGATTGATGGTAAAAAAAGAAAGGACTTGGGTCCATAGTTCACTAGTGGTGAGTTCTCCTTAAGATAGATGACGTATGTTGGGTGAAACAGTAACACAATGACAACGGTGTGATCAGAAAAGCATACATGCATATACTAATCATCTTGAAAAGCTCCTATGAGATTTGATTGGGCATTAGAACATTATACACCAAGGCCATTAATCCAACACCATGTATAACTAATAATCACCTTGAGGTTATCATCCAGAACCCCTCTAGTATTAAGTTGCAAGCAACGAGATAATTGCATTACAGCATTGGCGTATAAAGTAAACAATCGATTGTTCATGAACAGACAGTTGATGTTTTCTCCCCTAGTAGCAACATTAACACATCTAGTACCTTTAGAGATTTACATCACTTCCCAAATTACTGGGGCATGAACCCACTATAGAGCATAATGATACTCCCTCTTGGAGTTGCTAATCTACTAAAGCCAAGATATCTACTAACAACCCGGAAGCATACCAAAATTCACAACGGTAACAAAGGAACATGATAGAATCAATAATTAATCTGAAATAGCATCTCTCAATATCCATCGGATCCTGCTTAAACACAAAATGTAGGATTACAAATGAGATGATCTTGATCATGAGCGGATCTCACTAGATCCTAGTGCATGATAGCACAAAGGAGAAGAACCAACCATCTAAGCTGCCATGGACCCCGTAGTCCAAGGATGAACTACTCACATCATCACAGAGAGCTTGCATGGTGATGAAGAAGGCCTCCAGTGAATTCTCTCTCCCCTCACATTGGGGTCTTGCGGAAGACTGCAGTCCTCCCGATCTAGGATGGAGATGACCAATGACTCTGAGACTCTTCGTGGGAATTTTGATCCAAGGTACTTAGGGTTTTTGTATCAAGAAAGGCATCTCTTATATAGTGCGAAAGGGAGGCCAGGCGAGGGTGCCACTAGGCGGCCACACACCACCCATGTGGGCGAGAACTGGCATGTGACCAGAGTCAGCAAGTGGACCGGCCCTCCGTAGCAAGCAGGTGAATGGTATCCTCCAGTCTCGTGATTCGGCTCCGTGTCCCCCTCGTTTGAAAAACTGACTTTGGCCTTTGTCCCACATCCAATTCCGAGGAATATTCATTTCACGAGCTTTCCTAGAATAACAGTAGAAAAGGCAGGCCATTTGTACCTTGGCATCTTTTTAATAGGTTATTCCAATAGAAGTATATATAAAAGTACTCCAAAGTGTGGACAAAACATAAGAGAAGTAGATAAAAATAACCAAGCATGGAACATCAAAAAGTTTAATGGATACCATGTATGGCGATATCAACATCCCCCAAGCTTAACTCACGCTGGGTGAGTCACCGGTGATGAGTGTAAGTGATCAAAAAGAAGAAGAATAATTTTTAGGTGACATGCACCATCATGCGACTTGATAAAGGTATTTTAAAACATTGATAAGCTGGAATCCTTAAGTACTCTAAACATGAACATGAAGAAGATAGAGTTCTAACAATAATACCAAAGCAACTATGTTGCAACATGAAAAGAGCACTGAAAGAATTAGATTCATGAATAACAATGCTTTTACCCAAGGCAGTTTGTTTGTTCCCACATAAAGAAAACATAGCATAGTGGCATTGGGCAACTTGTCCAGTCATAGGTAGCAAACATAAATATGTAAGTTGCTTCAAGGATTCTATGGTGAGTGACTAGATACAAATAGTTTAAGAACAAGCAATATCAAAGTTATGCATCAATCTAATAGCAAGTCTTGGGACAATGCATAGAGACTAAGAATGGCCACTATGCTCTCAAAGTGGGTGCATAAGGATAGAAGGTGGAGAACTCAACATAAAAGTAAAGAAAGGCCTTCACTTAGAAGGAAGTAAGGGATTCAGAGTTTCATAAAAGAGCTTTGAAAATTATAAGTACTTAATAGCTTTCAGCTCTCATTGCCCCTATCATAAACATCTTTTGGTGATTGAGGTTAAAGTGACACAACTAATAGGATATGCTTGACAAGTTATAAGTTGAAATCTCATGCCTCTTTCTTACGATGTAGAGACCTGATGATACTCAACTTCAGTCACAAGTGAATGACCTTGTAATTGTAAGTACATACATATCATAGAGAACCACCAGCAGGTACCACTTGCACATGATACATGAGCTATCCATAATCGACAAACTGGCAAGCGGAACAATGAGCATCTCAGCGATCTTTTTATTTGCTATTTGCATAGAGTTTTATTGAGGTCTTCTGTAGGTACTCATTATGGTTATGCTGCAAGTTTCCACCATGATTAGGCATGGCTTATTGTATTGATGCCCAAGTGTTTGTCTATCCACACATACAAAGCTCCATGATCTTACAGTACATTCCGTTTTATTTCACATGGGATCCATAAGCAAGAACATGATTCTCAGCTTCTAGAACACAATGTATGCAAGTGCAATGTTGAAAGCGTTCCCCATGATACATGGTTCTACTAACTTCAACTTATAAAGCGCTTAAACATATGTATGCAACAAAAGATGGGCCCGCCCTTGATGGTTCAATTTTATTAAATAAGAAAAGATGAAGAGAAGTAAAGTGTGCCATCAAATTCGTGAGAGCTTTAATCACTAGTTTCACATAACACCAGTTTAATTCGGAGTAGATAAAAAGCTTATGAATATAATGGAATAGAAAATGCTTCTAATAGGTAGGTATGGTGGACTCTTTGGAATGCTTGGTTTTTAGGAAGGTTGGATGCATGAGTGGAACTCATACTTGAGTTATGGAGGCTATGTAAAAAGGCTGGGAGGCGACCAACTAAGAAGTAATAATGGACATAATCCTGCAAGTGACCAAAACATCATTAATCAAAGCATAAAACTTGATACCATTACAAGTCGAAAACTAAAGGATCATAAAGAAACATAATTGACTTAGGATAGTACATAACATGGGTGTGAGCATCATGATCAGCAAATAGCATCGAGAATACGCCACAATACCTTAACTTTGGTATGCTAAAACAATGCATGATTCTTCCAGGCGATAATAGTCTCAATTCTTTGTGTCATACATCAGATCACTAAGCATAAGTAAAAATTCGCTTTTTGACAAAGCATAGGCCATAGTAAAAACAAACTCTTTTACCACTTAAGCATGAACTTTCCTACTCTTGTTATTCAATGACTGTTAAATGGCAGAAAGAGGGTTTCAACAAATTTATTCAGAAAACTAAAACCCAGCAGAAACCAAAAACAAAAAGCAGCCAAAAGAGTGTCCAGAACAACACAACTATGCATGGAAACAATAAAAATGAAGTCTTTGGAAGAAACCTGGTTTTTATTGATGAAAAGAATATGAGCATCCCCAAGCACTGGCAACAGCCTTCTTGGATATTTCTTGGTGTGGGTGTAAACTTGAGCTTTAGTCATTCTTCATCTCATTACATCATTCTCTGCATACACACAATTTTCCTTCTACGAAAGCTACGATACAGTAAGCAGCATTAATTTTACTTAAGATAATAAGTCTTTGGGTTCAGTTTCAACATCAATGAAACTTTCATTAAAACCCTATTTTGACGCTTCCTTGAACAGCTCAATTCCCCAAAGAGAACCCCAAAAGGAACCAACAAAGCAAATGCAAAATGTGGCAGAAATCTGTAAAAACGGGCCAACCAGCTAAAAACCATTTTTTTTAGGGGACCTGACTGTCCAAATCAAAAAGTGTTGAAGACAACGAAAGTTATAACAAACTGGGACATAATATAAAGTTTAGCATAAAAATACATTACGTGAATTTTATATGAATTTTGCAATTGGCTTCTAAAAAATCTGTTTGGGACAACAACTTTCCCAATCATTACTTCTCTCTCATTAGAGGATTACTCTTGGCACAAAAAGCAAATAAAGGATAAGATCGGTTGCCATGGTGTACTTCCAAGAATATCAAAACTTTGGATTATCTCCCAATAAGTACTGGCATAAGTTAGACATGTGATGGTTGAAGATACTCCACATAAGAGAAATAGCAAAGATTGAAGTAAAAGAAGCATGAAAACAGAATTCAAAACACTTAAGTCTAGCTTACTTCCTCATACATGAATATTGTATGCAAATAAATTCATAAACAGCAACAAAGTGACAGGCATAGGAATATATAACAATAGTAACTAAAGAAGTTTCAGCACATAGAGAGGTGTTTCAATACAATGAAAACCACCACAACCATAACTTTTCCTCTCTCATAATAATTTTCCAGTAGCCTCTTAACCAGATAAACTCAACAATATAACTATGTTATAAGCATGATTTTCATGATCACAAACACATAATTTTTATCAAGCTCAATAGTGGGATTAAAACCTTCAAACCGACTTTTATCATTTTATAACAAGATGACTGATCGTCTCATTTTCTATTAGTACCATTTAATATTATCAACCAATATAGAGATAGAAAATCTGAGCTTTGTGTAAAAATTCAAAAGAATCCACGAGGAACATGACGTTTAATTCCTCCTTTGGTAAGCATGGAGACTGATCAAATAATGTAAGGGGACTAAAGAGTTCTCTCGATAGAAGGTAGGAATGGGGTAGTCGCTTGCATCCTCTTGATCATCACTTTCTACTCATCTTTTCATCCAATGAGCTTCGAGTTTCAACAATTTCTTCTTCCATAGGCTCTGCCAGAAATCTGTTGGTCAAGAGAGTATCTATTAAGATATTCAGAATATGGCATTTCTACCTTATAGTTATCAAAGCAAATTCAGTATATCACAAACCTCATATTTATAAGGTGCATCATCGGTATTTTCAAGCAAATAAGCAATTGGTACACCTTCAAACAATAATTCTTCAATTTGTTCCACATCATAAAGAATCATAATTTCATAACATAAGAAGATATGGTAACATCATCATTATACTCACATTGAAAAGGAGGTGTTTATACCTCCCAGCAACAAGATTTATCAAAGCAATAAGTAACA